>JAHIAM010003417.1:0-20073 GCA_021605205.1 Aegilops longissima | reverse complement strand
CCGACTCGCTGAACCCTAAGATAGACAGGTGGCAGTGGTGTCACGTGCTCGTTTGTTGTTCGTCGTCGCTACCGCGACGACGCCCGCCCGACTTCTGCCTTTACGATAAGATAGGGTGGCATTGGCGAACACGTGCTCGTTCGGTGTTCGCTGCCGCCACCGCGACGACGTCCGCCCGACACTCGTGGACCCTAAGATAGACAGGTGGCAGCGGTAACGTGGCTCGTCTCGGCGTCTGCCGCCTCACCGCCAAGACGCCCCGCCGACTCACGCTACGCTAAGACAGGTGGCAGTGGAACATACGCGTTGCCCTTCGGCGCCCATCGTCGCTACCGCGACGACGTCTCGCCGACCAAGCAAGTACGCTAAGACAGGGTGGTAATGGTGAACATCGCAGCTGTTCGGCGTCTGGCTGCCGCTACCATGACGACGTCCGCCCGACTCGCCAGAACCCTAAGATAGGCAGGTGGCCATGGCATAGAAACACGTGCTCGCCCCAAGGCTGTCAGCTGCTGCTACCGCTGATGATGTCCGGCCGACTCACGTGAATGCCAAGACAGGTGGCATTAGTGTCACGTGGTTTGTCTCAATTCGTCCGCCATCGCTACCGCTGACGACGTCTTACCGACCTCGCCAAGCACGCTTAAGATAGGGTGGCAGGGAACACGCGGCTCGTCTCAAAGATCCATCGCCGCCACCCGACGATGTCCGCCTCGACTCGCATTACGCTTAAGATAGGGTGGCAGGGTGCCACAGTTGTCTCAAGGTCCTCCGTCGCCACCGCGACGACGCCCGCCTCGACTTTATGCTACTCCTAAGATAGATAGGGTGGCAGCAGGTGTCACGCAGTTATCTTTGTCTGCCTGTCGCCATCATCGACGACGTCCGCCGACTCTCAAAGCATCCTAAGACAGGTGGTAGTCAGAACATTGTGTTGCTTCGGCGGTCTTGTCGCCACCGCGACGACGTCTGGCCGACTCGCAAGCACTTAAGATAGGGTGGCAGTGGTGTCACACGCTCGTCAGCAAGGCTCGGTTGTCGCCATCACACGACGCCGCCTCGGCTCAAGCTATGCTAAGACAGGTGGCAGTGGTGCTGCAGTCTGTTGCCTCGGCGTCCGCCGCAAGAACTGCTGACGACGCCCGCCCCGACTCACTACAAGTACGCTTAAGGCAGGGTGGCAGTGGTGTCACGCGTTGCCTCGTGCTGTCATGTTGCTGCCTCCGGGAACGGGGTCCCCTGACTTGCTCTGCTCGCGGCCCTGTGGCGTGGCTCAAAGGAGGCCCAGACAGCCCATCTTCATCAACATTAAGCGCAAGACCTCACGAGGGGCCAGATTGCTGGGCGGATTTACGACCAGGAGCTTCTGCACGGCCTCACAAGTTGGCTCATGAGGAGGCGGAGAGTTCAAGGCAGGGTACTCGAAGGTGCCCATGACGCAAGCCATGATAACCAAGGGCGCCATTGGCGCCAGCCAAGCAAGCCCGCCCTCCTTTCCTCTTTGGTGCAAAGGAGCAAGCGCAGGCGAGAGCATCAAGCAAAGGCATCTGCTTCGTGCAACAAGACCAAGACCAGCCCCCAACGGCTGGAAGGGAGTCATCGTGGAGCCCAAGCAAAGGCCATCACGAGCCTTTGGCAGCGAGGACCAACTTTAGTCAGATAAGTGTACCATGTTCCCTTCAAATGACCAATTGTTGGCGCCCTTCCCGCTCAATATTTGGGAAGAGGCCCAGGGCCTTCGTCTATATAAGTAGAGCTAGCCACCATAGTAGAAAAAGGGATCTGGCATTTGGAATCCAGAGAGAGAGATAGAGACCCGATCCTCAAGCTAGAGCAGCAGAACACCACCTAGCAGTTCATCACACCCACCAAGAATAGACCCTCGCAAGGCTGTTCTTCCCTGTACTGTTCCTCATCAGCCCAAGAGGCAATCCACCACGCCACAAACTAGAGTAGGGTATTACACCACAACGGTGGCCCGAACTAGTATAAATCTTGTGTGTCTTGTGCTGTTCTGTTTAGTAGTTTAGGTCCTCGCGATTCGGGCGAGGTACGAGACGGAAGGTTGATCGCCACAGCACCCCAGTCTTCGAACCTCAAGGGTCTGCCGAACCCAAAATCCGACATTTGGCGCGCATGTAGGTGCGCTGAATCTGCCTTTCGTCGCTTCGTTTTTCCCCGACCACCGCAACCATGTTCGACGCCTGCCGGGCCTGCTGCTTAAGCGCCGAGCCGCCTCGCCCCATGTCGCCAGACGGCTTCTGCCGGCGGGCGCCTCATCGCTCCTCACCACCTGCCGCTAACGCCGCCATCGCCCGGCAGGAACGAGCAGCAAGTGTCGCCCCAAAGACTCCGCCCATGAGGCGGACGGCCGCACCACCACGCTTTCGCCACCCTCGCTGGTTTTCGTTATATCACGCGCTTCGCTGCCATGGAGGCCCGAGCTGCACTCATCGCGCTAACGAGCTCCTGCGCTATCGCTTGCCGACGACGTTTATGAAGAATGGTTTCACCGAAGTCGCTGAGCTCGTTCACTGCTGCAGAGGCGACTCGCGCCGTCTGCCTGGCACAGCACCGCACTTCGCTGCTGGCGACGAAGCTTCGGGCGCTTCCGCCTTCCTCAAGACGGCGCCTGGTTTCATATGCTGCGACTGGCCGAAACCTGCTCCGCCAGCGCCGGCCGCTGCAAGAGCAGAGCTGCCAAGAAGTTCTCGCCTGGTGAAGCTGCCCGAGCGCCCCCGCCCAAAGACGCTAAGACCCTGCGCTGCCCCCACCAAGGGCGCAGGAGGCCCACAAGACCAAGCTCTGCTGTCCGAGGCCCCTCAAGGCCACGGCGGGCTGCCGCGCTTTCACCTCCGAAAGCTGTGCAAGATCGCTGCGGGTTCGCCAAATTAAGCCAGACCTGCCTCGCCACGACGGCACATCGCTGACCCTACGGAGTTCCTCCAGCTTCACGAGCTGGGCATCGAGGCTGCCAACGGGATGAAAAGGTCATGGCGAATTGGTTTCCATGGCGCTAAGGACGGGCCCGCACTGCTCCTCGAATCAGCCCTGCACGATCTCTTCCTAGGCCGAGATGCATACCCGCTTCATCGCCAACTTCCAAGGTACTCGCGACCGCAACCCGCCGTGAGCGACATGCATCGAATCAAGCAGCAGCCACGGAAGCCCTCAGAAGTACATCCAGCGCTTCAACAATGCGCGCCAAGATCCCTGTGGTAATGGAGGAGGCCATCATCTCGCCTTTCTCCGACGGAGGCGCGACGCCAAGATGAAGGAGGAGCCGGCGATGCATGAAGATCTGCACCTCCCCGAGCTGTTCAACTTGGCGACTGGCGCGCCAGGCTGAGGAGGGCGCCTCCTCCTCGAGCTGCCTGCCGCGGATCCCAAGAAAAGAAGTCCAAGGCCAAGGACGGAAGCGCAGGGGCTGCCGATCGCGGCCGTAACCGCACACCAAGCGAGGCGTAGATCAGCCCGAGTCCTCCAAGGGCAGCCGGTATCGCGATACCACGCACCTCCACACCCACAACACCAATGAATGTCAAGAGCTCCGGCCGCGCGCTGGAAGGGTCGGCAGACGCCCGGCCGCGCGCTGAAGGAAGGGTCGGCAGACGCCTGAAAGCAACGACCGGGCTACGGCCGAGGAGGAGGAAGGAATGCAGACGCTGGAAGATCATGCGCCCGCGCCAAGGGTGGCACGACCAACCTCGCGAGGACCGCTGGCAAGACCCACTCGCGAGGGAGGCTGAGGATCAACTCGCGAGGATCGCCTCAAGGGAACGCAGGCCTCCTCCGCTGCCGCCGCCGCCAAGGAGAATTGAAGACCGCCATCGACGAGGGGCTGGGGCTTCAGAAGCGCATGCGATCGTCAGATCCCGGGCGGAGCTCAAGCCCCAGCCTCTCAACAAGATCTTCAAGTAGTTCGCCTGCCAAGTGAATGCAGTCCTCCCTAAGCTCGAGTCCACGCGCCTCTCGTGGTCGGCGTGCGCCATCACGCTCAGCCAAGGGATCAGCCTGCGCGCTGCCACAGCCGGAGTTCTCCCGATGCTTTGTTCCCCGATCATCAAGAATGTGCTAGTCACCAAGACCTCATCGACGGTGGAGCAGGGCTCAACGCCCCGTCCGTGGAGACATTCAACAATCTTCAAGTACCTTACAGCTAGCTTCAGCCAACCAAGCCTTTTCTCCGAGTCACCGACGGCTCCACGGTCCCGATCAGCAGGTCAGCCTTCCTGCCACCTTTGGGGCTCGCGATAACTACCACACCGAGCTCATCGACTTCGACGTCGCCCACATTTGCTCACCAGACAACGCCATCCCTGTACCCAGCGCTACATAAATTCATGGTCAGAACTCCACCATGGCTACAACGCCCTCAAGATGCCAGGAACGGCGGAGTCATCACGGTGCCCTCGTGGAAGAGAGAGACGCAGCAGTGCCCCCGGAGCGAGCCAGCCGCATCGCTGAAGACCCGACCACAGCAGCAGGAGGCCTCCCTAGGCCGCACCCAAGAAGAAGAAGACATCGACCGCCCGGCCTCAAGAGGCAGGCCTCAGGCCCGCTGCTGGCCAGGGGAGCCTTCCATCGCAGATAGGAAAGCGCCAGCCAGCGCCTCCTCAGTAGGCTCGGGCTCTCCCCGAGGGCCGCCACCTCGCCAAGGTCTCGAGGAGGCGCTTGGGCACCACGTGGAGGCGTGAGCCAAGCACGCTTCCCGCAAGCAGAGCAAGGCAAGGAGGGCCGAACCTCAGGAGTTCGCCAAGCAAGGCCATTCAAGAGCTACAGGAGTCAAGGGTCATGAGGGGCAGCGGCCAGCCACTCACTGTGGCCCCCATCCAGCGAGGATGGTGGGCTGCACGCCTGATCGACATACCAGTGGCTCAACCGAGCGGCATCTCAAGAGCGCCTGCCCTCGCGAGCGGACGCTATGGGGTCCGCCCCACAGCCACGTGACGCATGCCTTATGGCCTGCCAAACGCGGCTGCTGCGCACGAGCTGCCTCATGCGGGCCATCCCGAGGCTCGAGAGGTCGCACGCCACAGCCCCGGTGGAGATGGAGATGGCCCCTAAGGAGCCGCCAGCCCGAGCCTCCCGAGGCCCCGGCCTGGGGGTCGTGAGGATCGGCCCCGCAGCCCACCGAGTCTGCTACACCAACACCCCTTCATCCCCAACATCACTAGGTGACATCTTTAAGTTTTATTTCGGGCTGGGAGCGCCTTCAGGTCAGATTATTCCTGTGTCACTGGGGTCCGCCCCATGCATGTATCCCTTTATTTCATGTCATTAGCTTGTCCTGCTGGGGGCGCCTGGCTGCATCATCCCCAAGCCGCCGGGCCACCCCAGCTGCATGTATCCTTCTTATGCTTTCCTTAGGATTATGCTCGCTCCACCATGCTTGTTATTTGGTACCTTCTCAAGGGTGGCGAATCTTGCGCAAAGGGGGTGCCTGAGCATCGCGACTCAGTGGCTCCTACCGCCTCCCGCCCTCACCTCCGGGTCTTGTCCATGGCATCGCGACCGGCTTGCCAAAGACGGCCGAGACAAGCCCGAGAGCCGGACCCTGTGACATAGAGTTTCACATCCAACCCAGCCTGCAGATTAAAGGGGGTGCCTGAGCATCGCGACTCAGGGCTCCTACCGCCTCCGCCCTCACCTCCTGGTCTTGTCCATGGCATCGCGACCTGGCTTGCCAACGACGGCCGAGACCAGCCCGAGAGCCGGAGCCGAGGACGAGTTGCGCCATCTAATCCAGCTTATGAAGTTAAAGGGGGGTGCCTCGAGCATCGCGACTCGTGGCTCCTACCGCCTCCGCCCTCACCTCCGGGTCTTGTCCATGGCATCGCGACCTGGCTTGCCAACGACGGCCGAGACCAGCCCGAGAGCCGGACCAAGACGAGCACCGCATCCGCCAAATTTGCAGGAACACACTCAAGATAAGGCCCAGAGCCAGCGCAACCTGCCTTGAGGTAGGGCTCGTGAGTCCTGCTACTGGCTCACGGGTGCCCCAACACACCGCGAGGCCTCTCGCCCTCCAAAGCAACTAACGGCAGGACTAATGATCGCCACGGCGAGCTCTTGTTCCTTTTGTGGTGAACCTCGTGGTCCCTCCAAGGAGCACGAAACGACCTCGCCACGCAATTCTAGCCGCCAAGGCACGGACCTAGCGCCGCACAGGAAGCATTGTCCCGACCTCAAGATAATTCACCGGACACACTAGTCATCGCAACACCATCCCCACACTCAATGCAACCCCGCCTTAGCAACGCCGCCTCCTTTCACCGAACGATGGCTGCTTGAGCGCCAAGGGGGACCCCGAGCATCGCGACTCGTGAGGCTCTTACGGACCTCGGCCGCCACCTCCTGGCCTTGACCACGGCATTGCGACTGGCATACTAGCGACGGCTGAAGCCGCCATGATCGGGACCGTCGGCGCAGAGCACCAAGCCCTCACGAAGTCCGAAAGGAAGAAACTGAGCTAGAACGGAATGAGCATCTCGCATTGCCTCACAATAAGGATCATATTGACAAACGAAGCTACAAACATCTTACAAGCCCCCGCAGGGTACATTCTTGGCTCCTCGCAGGAACAAAAGACACGAATCCTAAGGAGTCCTATCTACAGGGACCACCGCGGCAGACGCCATCATCAACAAGCAATACCCGTCCGGAGCCAACCCCATCCAGATCAGGGGCGGCGACGACCGACGAGCCCGCCTTTACTCCGGGAGCGGCGCAGCTCGGGGCTCAGAGCTGTCGCCGCCGCCTCCGGCGCCGCCAAGAGCTCGGGCGGAGTCGGTGATCCTCCGCGCCTTTCTGCCGCCTCGAGAAGCTGCCAAGGAGTGGTCGGTCGGCCTCCGCCTCACCGCAGCAGGCCCCGACCGCCTCCCGGGAAACACTTTCAGCCGACGACCCTCCGCGTCAAGACCTTGAAGGACACCACCAAGCACCGCTGCACCTGTGGATCATGAAGGCGCCGCCCCCGCAGACCCGCCGACTCGCCCCAGCCTCGAGTCATGAAGACCTCGCCTGTGGCAACATCGGGACCTCTCGCCTGTCGTGAGGGTGCCGCAGCCGCATGCTGCAGCCAGAGTCCTGTGGGCTCCTTCGCGGACGACGGAGGCGAAGAAAGAAGGAAGACGAATCCAAGACTTAGGAGGTGCGGCGACGCTGGCACGAACTCCCGGCAGAGCCTCTCGCGTGGACTCCAGAGGGAAGACGACACCTTCGTGACTGGCGCGGGCTGCCGGCCTGTGCTGGGCCAGGGCGCCTTGCGCCGCCTCCTTCAGGCCACCAATTTGCGCTGCATAAGGAAGAGGAAACCCTGGTGGCGGCCGCACGCACTCAGGGCATGGGCGCCTCGGCGAAGCGCCCCGCTTTGACACTGAGAGCAAGCCGCTTTTGGGGGAGTAGGTCAGATCCTCTTGAGGAGCCTTTTCCCTTCTTCCTCGAGAACCGCGGATCGGAGCCATGGCGACTCAGACGAGACGAGGAAGAGGAGAAGCGTATGATAGATCGAAGGGCGCGCGCTGCCTGCATTTATGGCCGGGCGAAGGCCAACCGCCGGCCTCCATGATCACCACCATCATGCCCAACTCGCATGCAGGACTTGTCGAATCCACACGGTTGCAGAGGCGCACGCGTCTAATCAACCGCCACGCTGCGCCCAAGGTCGCAGGCTGTTAGGGGCCCACGACGCTCAGACTTGCCCTTTCGCCTCGCTGGCTGTTCGGCGCTGCCAGGCCCGGGCTACTGCCGGTGTTCGGGAACGGGGTCCCTAGACTTGCGCTCGCCAAGCCCTCATGGCGTGGTTCAAAGGAGGCCCAGACAGCCCATCTTCATCAACACAAGCGCAAGACCTCGCGAGGGGCTGAGATTGGGGCGGACGCACCAGAGCTTCTCGTGCACGGCCTCGCTAGGTTGGCTCGTGAGGAGGCGGAGAGTTCAAGGCAGGGTACTCGCGAGGTGCCCATGACGCAAGCCATGACGCACTAAGGGTGCTGGGCGGGCGCCAGCCCGCTGCAGTTGTCCTCCTTTCCTCTTTGGTGCAAAGGGAGCAAGCGAGGCGAGAGCATCAAGCAAAGGCATCCGCTTCGTGCAACAAGACCAAGACCAGCCCCCAACGGCTGGAAGGGAGTTCTTAGAGCCCAAGCAGGCGTCATCACCAGAGCCTTTGGCAGGCGAGGACCAAGTTTAGTCAGGATAAGTGTACCCGCTGTTCCCCTTTAAAATGGCCAATTTTTGGCGCCCTTCCCGTTCAATATTTGGGAAGAGGCCCAGGGCCTTCGTCTATATAAGTTGAGCTAGCCACCATAGTAGAAAAGGGGATCTGGCTTTTGGAATCCAGAGAGAGAGATAGAGACCCGATCCTCAAGCTAGAGCAGCGGAACACCACCTAGCAGTTCATCACACCCACCAAGAACAGACCCTCGCGAGGCCGTTCTTCCCTGTACTGTTCCTCATCAGCCCAAGAGGAAATCCACCACGCCACAAACTAGAGTAGGGTATTAAACCACAACGGTGGCCCGAACTAGTATAAATCTTGTGTCTCTTGTGCTGTTCTGTTTAGTAGCTTAGGTCCCTGCGATTCGGCAAGGTACAAGAAGGTGGAAGGTTGGATCTCCGCGCGCACCCCAGTGTTCGAACCTCAAGGGTCTGCCGGAACCCGAAATCCGACAGTCGTCGCTATCGCGACGACGTCCGCTTTGACTCACGTTACTCTAAGACAGGTGGCAAGTAGGTCACACGGTTCTCTAGGCATCCATCGTCGCCACGCGACGACGTCCGGCCGACTCGCTAAGTACGCTAAGACAGGGTGGCAAGCAGAAACATGCAGCCGTTCGGCGTCTCGCTATCGCTACCGCGATGACATCCGCCGACTTCCATGCGCTACTCCTAAGATAGATAGGGTGGCAGTGAAACATACGTGCTCATCTGCCGTTCGTCGCCGCTACCGCTGACGACGCCCGCCTCGACTCAAGCTACGCTTAAGACAGGTGGCAAGGCAGAAACACGTGTTGTTTTGGCGTCCGCCGCCGCTACCGCGGACGACGCCCGCCGACTTGAGTTACCCTAAGATAGATAGGTGGCAGTGGAAACACGTTCATCTATTCGCTCGTCGTTACTACCGCTGACGACGCTCGCCAACTCAAGCTACCCTAAGACAGGTGGCAAGGAACACGCAGTTCGTCTCCGTCTGTTGCACGCCATCGCGAGGACGCCCGCCGACTTGTGTTACGCTAAGACAGGGTGGCAGTGGTGTCACGTAAGAAGTCTAGGCGTCCATCGCCGCTACCGCGACGACGCCCGCCGACTCTCTAAGCATACGCTAAGATAGACAGGGTGGCAGAAACACGCGTTTTCTCAAGGCGTCCATCGCCGCTACCACGACGACGCCAGCCTCGACTACAGAACGCTAAGGTGGTGACGTGAGTCGAGGCGGTCCACCCACTCGCTGCTACTCCTAAGATAGGATGGCAGCAGTGTCACACGTTGCTCGTCTTCGCGCCGCCGCCGCTACCATGCGACGACGCCCGCCGACTCGTGTTACGCTAAGACAGGTGGCAGTGGTGTCACGCAGTTAGTTCAGGCGTCCGTCGCCGCTACCGCGACGACGCCCGCCGACTCGCTTTACGCTAAGACATGGTGGCAGTGGTGTCACGCGTTCGCCTCGCGTCTGCCGCCGCCACGGCGACGACGCCCGCCGACTCGCAAGCACGCTAAGACAGGGTGGCAGTGGTGTCACGGTTCGCCTTCGGCGTCTGCTGTCGCCATCGCGACGACGTCCGCCGACTCGCTATGCTAAGACAGGGGGCAGCAGGAACACGTGAAAGCTTTGTTCGGCGTCTGGCTCGTCGCCATCACCGCGACGACGTCCGCCTCGACTCGCTCGCTACGCTAAGACAGGTGGCGGTGGTGTCACGTGTCGCCTCGCCGTCGCCGCCGCTACGTAGAAATGACGCCCCGCCGACTCGCGAACCCTAAGATAGACAGGTGGAAGTGGTGTCACGTGCTCGTTTTATGCGGTCGTCGCTACCGCGACGACGCCCTCGACTTCATGCTATAATAAGACAGGGTGGCATTGGTGTCACATGCTCGCCTCGGCGCTCGCCGCCGCTATAGCGATGACCTCCGCCGACTCGCGGACCCTAAGATACACAGGTGACAGCGGGTAACGGTTTTGCTCGGTGTCCGCTGCCTCTACCGCGACGACGTCCGCCGACCACGCTACGCTAAGGCAGGGTGGCAGGCAACACGTGTTCGTCTTCAAGATCCATCGCCGCTACCGCGACGACGCCCGCCCGACCTCGCTACGCTAAGACAGGTGGCAGTGGAAACACAGAGTTGTTCGGCCCATTATCGCTACCGCGACGACATCCGCCGACTTGCGCTACCCTAAGATAGATAGGGTGGCAGTGGTGTCACGTGCTCATCTGCCGTCGTCGCCGCTACCGCGACGACGTCCGCCGACTCGCTACGCTTAAGACAGGGTGGCAGTGGTGTCACGTGTTGTTTTGGCGCCCGTCGCCCCTACCGTGACGACGCCCCTTCGACTTGAGTTACCCTAAGATAGATAGGGTGGCAGCAGGAAACACGCTTCATCTCGGCGTCTCGTCGCCGCTACCGCGACGACGTCTCGCCCGACTCGCTACCCTAAGACAGGTGGCAGTGGTGTCACGTGCTCGTTCCGGCGTCTGGTCGCGCTATCACGAGGACGCCCGCCGACTTGTGTTACGCTAAGACAGGGTGGCAGTGGTGTCACGCTAGTCTAGGCGTCCGTCGTCCGCTACCGCGACGACGCCCGCCCCTACTCAAGCACCCTAAGATAGACAGGGTGGCAGTGGTGTCACGGTTTTCCTGCGTCCGTCCATCGCTACCACGACGACGCCAGCCTCGACTCACGAACGCTTAAGGTAGGGTGACGGAGTCGAGGCGACGTCCGCCGACCAAGCATACCCTAAGACAGGTGGCAGTGGTGTCACGTGCTCGTCTTCGGGCGGCATGCTGTCGCCACCGCGAGGACGCCCGCCGACTCGTGTTACGCTAAGACAGGGTGGCAGTGGTCACACGCAGTACAGTCTAGGCGTCTGTTGCCGCTACCGCGACGACGCCCGCCGACCAAGCTACCCTAAGATAGACAGGGTGGCAGTGGTGTCACGCGTTCTTCGGCGTCGTCCATCGCTACCGCATGACGACGTCCGCCGACTCGCGCTACGCTAAGACAGGGTGGCAGTGGTGTCACGCGGCTCGCCTCTCAGATCCATCGCCGCCATCATGACGACGTCCGCGCCGACTCGCAAAGTTACGCTAAGACAGGTGGTAGTGGTGTCACGGCTTGTCTCAAGGCCCATCGTCGCCACCGCGATGACATCCGCTTTGACTTGCGCTACCCTAAGATAGATAGGGTGGAAGTGGTGTCACGCAGCTCATCTCGGCGTCCGCTGCCGCCACCGCGACGACGCCCGTGATCGACTCAAGCTACCCTAAGACAGGTGGCAGTGGTGTACGCGCCTTCGCCTCTGGCGTTCGCCATCGCTATCGCGAGGACGTCCGCCGACTCGCTTTACGCTAAGACATGGTGGCAGGAGAACACAGCTCGTTCGGCGTCCGGCTGCCGCCATCACGACGACGTCTCCGCGCCGACTCGCTACGCTAAGACAGGTGGCAGTGGTGTCACGCGGCTCGCCTCGGCGTCTGCTGTCGCCATCATGACGATGTCCGCCGACCGCTTATGCTAAGACAGGGTCGCAGCAGAAACATTGCGGTTGTTGGTCGCCGCTGCCGCATCGCGACGACGTCCGCCGACTCGCTACGCTAAGACAGGGTGGCGGTGGTGTCACGGTTCGCCTCGGCGTCCGTCGTCGCTACAGAAATGACGTCCGCCGACTCGCCAGAACCCTAAGATAGACAGGTGGAAGTGGTGTCACGTGTTCGTTTTGGCGTTAGTCGTCGCTACCGCCACGACGTCCGCCTCGACTTCATGCTATAATAAGACAGTAGGGCATTGAGGTCACATGCTCGTCTCGGCGCTCGCCGCCGCTATAGCGATGACGTCCGCCCGACTCAGGTGGACCCTAAGATACACAGGGTGACAGCGGGTAACGGCTCGCGCTCGGTGTCCGCTGCCTCATCGCGACGACGCCCGCCGACTCACGCTACGCTAAGGCAGGGTGGCAGGGTGTCACGCAGCTCGCCTTCGGCGCCATCGCCGCTACCGCTGACGACGTCCCGCCGACTCGCTCGTAGAACCCTAAGATAGATAGGGTGGCCATGGTGTCACGCGGTCGCCTCGGCGTCTGTCGTCGCTATCACGACGACGCCCACCTCGACTCAAGCTACGCTAAGACAGGTGGCAGCGGTGTCACGCGCTCGCCTCGGCATCCATCGCTATAACGCGACGACGTCCGCCGACTCGCGCTACGCTAAGACAGGGTGGCAGTGGTGTCACGTGCTCATCTTGGCGCCCTTCGTTCCCTACCGCGACGACGTCCGCCCGACTAGCGCTACCCTAAGATAGATAGGTGGCAAGGTGTCACGTAGGCTCGCCTCGGCGTCTGGCCGCCATCATCACGAGGACGCCTCATCACTCGCTACGCTAAGACAGTGGTGGCAGGTGTCACGTGCTCGCCTCGGTGTCCGCTGCCGCTACCGCCACGACGCCCCCGACTGGAGTTATGCTAAGACAGGTGGCAAGTGGAATACGGTTGCGTCCGGCGTCGCTATCGCTGCCACTATCAGCGACGACGTCTCGCCGACTCAAGCTACGCTTAAGGCAGGGTGGCGGTGAAGGTACGCACTTGTTTTGGCGTCTGCTGCCGCTACCGCGACGATGTCCGGGCTTTGACTCGCGCCACCCTAAGACAGGTGGCAGTGGTGTCACGGTTATCTTGGCGCCCATCGTCCCTACCGCGACGACGTCCGCCGACTAGCGCTACCCTAAGATAGATAGGGTGGCAAAGGTGTCACGTGCTCGCTCTCGGTCGCTCTCGCCATACCACCGACGATGTCCACCTCGACTCGCTATGCTAAGACAGGGTAGTAGTGGAACATTGCAGTTGCTCGGCGGCCCGCCGCCGCCATCGCGACGACGTCCGCCGACTCGCAAGCACGCTTAAGTCAGGTGGCGGTGGTGTCACGTGCTCGTTTCGGCCGTCCGCTGCCGCATGTAAAATGACGCCCGCCGACTCAGCGCATGAACCCTAAGATAGATAGGGTGAAAGTGGTGTCACGTGTTCGTTTTACGTTAGTCGCCGCCATCGCGACGACGCCCGCCGACTTCATGCTATAATAAGACAGGGTGGCATTGAGTGTCACATGCGTCGCTCGACGGCGCTCGCCGTCGCTATAGCGATGACGTCCGCTCGACTCAGGTGGACCCTAAGATACACAGGGTGACAGCGGTGGAACGCGTTTCGCCTTCGGTGTCCGCTGCCCTACCGCGACGACGCCCGCCGACCACGCTACGCTTAAGGCAGGGTGGCAGTGGTGTCACGTGCCTCGCCTCGGCGCTCAAGGCCGGTACCGCGACGACGTCCGCCGACTCGCTTAACCCTAAGATAGATAGGGTGGCCATGAGTGTACACGTGTTCGTTCGCTCGTCTGCCGTCGCTATCACGACGACGCCCACCGACTCGCTACGCTAAGACAGGTGGCAGGGTGTCACGCGGCTCGCCTCGGCATCCATCGCGCTAACGCGACGACGCCCGCCGACTCGCTCGCACGCTAAGACAGGTGGCAGTGGTGTCACGCGTTATCTTGGCGCCCATCGCCCTACCGCGACGACGTCCCGCCGACTAGCGCACCCTAAGATAGATAGGGTGGCAGGAAAACACGCGCTATCTCGGCGTCTGCTGCCGCTACCGCGACGACGTCCCGCCGACTCAAGCTACCTCGTGACATGGTGGCAGTGTGTCACGCGGCTCGTCTCGGCGTCTGGCTGCCGCTATCGCGAGGACGCTCGCTCGACTCGCCGCTAAGACAGGTGGCAGTGGTGTCACGTGCTCGCCTCGGTGTCCGCTGCCGCCACCGCCATGACGTCCGCCGACCGAGTTATGCTAAGACAGGTGGCAGGAACATTGCAGCCGTTTCGGCGTCCGGCTGCCACTATCGCGACGACGTCCGGGCCGACTCGCAAGCTACGCTTAAGGCAGGGTGGCGGTGAAACACGTGCTTGTTCGGCGCTGGCTGCCGCCATCGCGACGACGTCCGCTTTGACTCGCTACATCCTAAGACAGGGTGGCAGGGTGTCACGCGGCTTATCTTGGCGCCCATCGCCCCTACCGCGACGACGCCCACCTCGACTAGCGCACCCTAAGATAGATAGGGTGGCAGTGAGTGTCACGTGCTCGCCTTCGGCGTCTGCTGTCGCCATCACGACGATGTCCACCTCGACTGCTATGCTAAGACAGGTAGTAGTGAAACACAGTTTGTTCTGGCGTCTGCCGTCGCTATCGCGACGACGTCTCGCTTCGACTCAAGCTACGCTAAGTCAGGTGGCGGAACATGCAGTTGCCTCGGCGCCCGCCGCCGCCACAGCAATGACGCCCACCGACTCATGTGAACCCTAAGATAGACAGGTGGAAGTGGTGTCACGTTTCATCTTATGCTAGTCGTCCGCCACCGCCGACGACGTCCGCCGACTTCATGCTATAATAAGACAGGTGGCATTAGAATACATGCTCGTTCGGCGCTCGCCGCCGCCATCAGCGACGACGTCCGCCCGACTCGCTGCGGACCCTAAGATAGACAGGGTGACAGCGGTACGGCTCGCCTTCGGTGTCCGTTGCTGCCCATCACGACGACGTCCGCCGACCACGCTACGCTTAAGGCAGGGTGGCAGTGGTGCCACGTGTTCGCCTCGGCCTTCGTCGCCGGTACCGCGACGACGTCCGCCGACTCGACCACAGAATCCTAAGATAGACAGGTGGCTATGGTGTCACGTGTTGCCTCGGCGTCCGCTGCCACTATCGACGACGACGTCTGCCTCGACTCGCTACGCTAAGACAGGTGGCAGGTGTCGCTTGCTCGCCTTGTCGTCCATCGCCGCCACCGCTGACGACATCCGCCGACTCGCTATGCTAAGACAAGGTGGCAGGAAACACGCAGTTGTTCGGCGTCTCGTGCCGCCATCCGCTGACGACGTCCGGCCGACCACGCTACGCTAAGACAGGGTGGCAGCAGGTGTCACGTGCTCGCCTCGGATCCATCGCCGCTAACGCGACGACGCCCGCCGACTCGTTACGCTAAGACAGGGTGGCAGTTGAAACACGCAGTTGTTTGGCGTCTGCCATCCCTACCGCGACGACGTCCGCCGATTAGCGCTACCCTAAGATAGATAGGGTGGCAGTGAAATACGGTTATTCGGCGTCGTCTGCCGCCACCGCGACGACGTCCGCCGACTCAAAGCACTTTAAGACAGGGTGGCAGTGGTGTCACGGTGTTGTCTTCGGCGTCTGGCTGCCGCCATCGCGAGGACGCCCGCCAACCCGCTGAACCCTAAGATAGACAGGGTGGAAGTGGTGTCACGTGCTCGTTTTGGCGCTTTGTCTGCCATCATGACGACGCCGCCTCGACTTCATGCTACGATAAGACAGGGTGGCATTGAGAATCACATGCTCGTTCGGCGTTCGCTGCCGCCATCACGACGACGACGACGCTCGACTCACTGGGACCTAAGATAGACAGGTGGCAGCGTAACGCGGCTCGCCTCAGCGTCCGCATCTCTACCGCGACGATGTCCGCCGACCACGCTACGCTAAGACAGAGTGGCGTGGAGTCATCGCAGTTGTTCAAGCGTCCGTCGCCGCCATCGCGACGACGTCCGCCCGACTCGCAGAACCTTAAGATAGACAGGGTGGCCATGGTGTCACGCGGTTGCCTCAAGCCCTGTCAGAAGCTACCGCGACGAAGTCCGCCGAATCGTGGTTACGCTAAGAAAGGGTGGCAGCAGGAAACTTGCTGCCTTTGCGCCCATCGCCGCTACCGCGACGACGTCCGGCCGACTCGCAGCTACGCTAAGACAGGTGGCAGGTGTGTCATGCTCGGCGTCTGCTGCCGCCATCGCTGACGACGTCCGCCCGACTCACGCTACGCTAAGACAGGATGGCAGTGGTGTCATAGGCTCGTTCTCGCATCCATCGCCGCTATCATGACGACGTCCGCCGACTTCGCGTAACCCTAAGATAGACGGGTGGCTATGAGAATGCGCAGTTGTTCGGCGTCCGCCGCTACCGCGACGACGTCCGCCTTTGACTCGCTAAGCACGCTTAAGACAGGGTGGCAGTGAAACACAGCTTGCCTTTGGCATCCGCCGCCCCTACCGCGACGACGTCCCGCCGACTTCATGCGTACCCTACGATAGATAGGGTGGCAGTTGTGTCACATGCTCATCTCGGCGTCTGTCGTCGCTATCATGACGACGTCCGCCGACTCGCTACTCCTAATACAAGGTGGCAGTGGTGTCACGCGCCTCGCCCTCGGCGTCTGGCCGCCGCCATCATGAGGACGCCCGCTTCGACTCGCCACGCTAAGACAGGGTGGCAGGAAACATGCAGTTGTTCTGGCGTCCGTCGTCGCAATCGCGACGACGCCCGCCGACTCGCTACGCTTAAGACAGGGTGGCAGTGGTGTCACGGCGGTTCGTTCGACGCTCGTCCGCCGCTATCGCGACGACGCTCCACCCGACTCTGCTACGCTAAGACAGGTGGCAAGGTGTCACGTTTCGTTCGGCGTCTGCTGCCGCTATCACGACGACATCCGCTTTAACTTGCGCTACCCTAAGATAGATAGGGTGGCAGTTGTTTCATGTGCTCATCTCAAGGCCCATCGCCGCTACCGCTGACGAGGTCCGCCGACTCAAGCACTCCTAAGACAGGGTGGCAAAGGTGTCACATGCTCGCCTCAAGGTCCGTTGTCGCCACCGCGACGACGTCCGCCGACTCAAGCATACGCTTAAGAGAGGGTGGCAGTGGTGTCAGAGGCAGCTTGCCTCGCATCCGTCGCCCCTACCGCGACGACGCCCGCCGACTTTCGCTACCTAAGATAGATAGGGTGGCAGCAGAAACACGTGCTCATCTCGGCGTCTGCCGCTGCTGCTACCGCGACAACGCATCGCCGACTCATGTTACCCTAAGACAGGGTGGCAGTGGGAATACTTGCTCGCCTTTGGCGCCCATCGTCGCCATCACGACAACGCCCACCTCGACTCGCTACGCTAAGATAGGGTGGCATGAAACATGCTCGTTCGGTGTCCATCGCCGCCACCGCGACGATGTCCGCCGACCACGCTACTTTAAGACAGGGTGGCATTGGTGTCACATGCTCGCCTCGTTATCCATCGCCGCCACCGCGACGACGCCCGCCGACTCGCTACGCTAAGACAGGTGGCAGTGGTGTCACGGCTCGCCTTGACATCCGTCGCCCCTACCGCGACGTCACGCGGCTTGTCTCGGCGAACTCCAACATAGACAGGATGGCAGCGGTAACACGTGCTTGTTCGGCCGTCCGCTGCTGCTACCGCGACGACGCCCTCCTCGACTAGCGTTACGCTTAAGACAGGTGGCAATGAAACACGGGTTACATCTCGGCGTCTGCTGCCGCTACCGCGACGACGCTCGCCTCGACTCGCGTAACGCTAAGACATGGTGGCATGGTGTCACATGTTGCCTTCGGCGTCTGGCCGTCACTACCGCGATGACGCCCGCCGACTTCGCGCTACGCTAAGACAGGGTGGCACTGGTGTCACGTGTTCGTTTTGGTGTCCGCTGCTGCTACCGCGACGACGCCCGCCCACTCGCGCTTTCGCTTAAGACAGATGGCAAGCAGGAACATTGCATTGCCTGTTGTCTGGCTGCCGCTATCATGACGACGCCCGCCGACCGGCGTAACGCTAAGACGGGTGGCAATGGTAACAGGTGTTGTTCTCGCGTCCGCCGTCACTACCGTGACGACGCCCCGCCGACTCGCGTAAACTAAGACAGGTGGTAGTGTGAACACGTACGCTGCCTCAAGCCCGCTGCCGTCACTACCGCGACGACGCCCGCTTCGACTCAAGCACGCTTAAGACAGGGTGGCACTGGTGTCACGTGGTCGTTTTGGTGTCCGCTGTCGCTACCGCTGACGACGCCCGCCGACTCGCTGCTTCGCTAAGACAGATGGCAGGCAGAAACATAGCAGCTCGTTCGTTGTCTGTCGTCGCTATCATGACGACGCCCCGCCGACCGGGCGAACGCTAAGACAGGGTGGCAATGGTAACATGCAGTTGTTCGGCGTCTGGCTGTCACTACCGCGGACGACGCCCGCCCACTCGCGTAAACTAAGACAGGTGGTGGTAGTTACGCAGCTGCTTCGCCTCCGCGCCGCTGCTACCGCGACGACGTCCGCCGACTCGCTTAACCCTAAGATAGACAGGTATAGTGTCACGCGGTTCTTCTCGCGTCCGGCTGCCGCTACGGACGACGTCTCCACTCGCTTACGCTAAGACAGGGTGGCAGGGAACAGATGCTCGCCTCGCCGTCTGCTGTCGCTACCGCGACGACGCCCGCCGACTCAAGCACGCTAAGACAGGGTGGCAGGTGTCACAGGTCTGTCTCGGCGTCCGCGCCGCTACCACGATGACGCCCGCCGACTCGCGTGACCTTAAGATAGACAAGGTGGCAGCGGTAACGTGCTCTGTCTCGGCGCTCAGAATTCTCTACCGCGACGACGTCCCGCCTCCACTCACGCTACGCTAAGACAGGTGGCAGAGGAATACGCAGCTTCGTTCGGCGTCTGGCAACGCCGCCATCATGACGACGTCCGCCTCGACTCGCCAAGCACGCTTAAGACAGGGCGGTAATGGTGTCACGTTTTGCTTAGCGTCCGTCCGTCGCCGCCATCGCGACGACGTCCGCCGACTCAAGCTACACTAAGACAGGGTGGCAGAATACTTGTGCTCGCCTTTGGCGCCCATCGTCGCTACCGCGACGACGCCCGGCCGACTCAAGTTACGCTAAGACAGGGTGGCAATGGGAACACATGCTCGTCACGACATCCATCATCGCCACCGCTGACGACGTCCGCCGACCAAGCTACGCTAAGACAGGGTGGCAGGGTGTCACGTGCTCGTCTCGCATCCATCGTCGCTACCGCGACGACGCCCCGCCTCGACTGCTATGCTAAGACAGGTGGTAGTGGTGTCACGTGTTCGCCTTTACGTCCCGCCGCCCCTACCGCGACGCCACGCGTTTGTCTCGCGTAACCCTAAGATAGACAGGTGGCAGTGGGAACACGCGTTTGTCTCGACGTCCGCTGCTGCTACCGCGACGACGCTCCTCCTCGACTAGCGCTACGCTAAGACAGGTGGCAATGGTGTCACGCGGCTCATCTGCTTTCCGTCGCCGCTAACGCGACGACGCCCGCCGACTCGTAACGCTAAGACATGGTGGCAATTGTGTCACATGCCTGCCTCGGCGTCTGTCATTACACTAGCACGACGACGTCCGCCGACTCGCACGCTTAAGACAGGTGGCACTGTGTCACGTGCTCGTTTTGGTGTCCGCTGCATACCGCGACGACGCCCGCCGACTCGCTTCGCTTAAGACAGATGGCTGTGGTAAGACGGCCGCTTCGTCGTCTGTTGCCGCTATCGCGACGACGTCCGCCGACTCGCGTAACGCTAAGACAGGTGGCAAGAAACAGCAGAAGCCGTTCGGCATCCGCCGTCACTACCGCGACGACGTCCGCCGACTCGTGAACCCTAAGATAGACATGGTGGCAATGGTGTCACGCGTTGCCTCGGCGCCCATCGCCTCTACCGCGACGACGCCCGCCGACTCACGCTACGCTAAGACAGGTGGCAGCAGAACAGGTTGCTCGGCGCCCATCGCCGCCACCGCGACGACGCCCGCCGACTCACGCTACTCTAATATAGACAGGGTGGCAGGTGTCACACAGCTCATCTCGGCGTCCGCCGCCGCTATCGCGATGACATCCGCCGACTCCCTGCTACACTAAGACCGGTGGCAGGAAACATGGCGGTTGTCTTCGGCGTCTGCCGTCCGCTATCGCGACGACGCCGCCGACTCGCTACGCTAAGACAGG
>JAHIAM010003416.1:0-32235 GCA_021605205.1 Aegilops longissima | reverse complement strand
AAGTAGTCATCATATTGAGCTAGCCAAACGCTCATAACGCCCGATCTTGCTCTTGCAATAGGTCGCTACCCAGCGTGCATCAAGGACATAATTCTTCTATGCAAAGAGAGGATAAACCTCGATCACGGATCCAATCCGCAACATTGCTACTAACATTTTCAATACAATTTTCTAGGAACACATTAAAATAATCATATGAAAGCAACAACGCGAGCTATTGATCTACAACATAATTTGCAAAATACTACCAGACTAAGTTCATGATAAATTAAAGTTCAATTAATCATATTACTTAAGAACTCCCACTTAGATAGACATCTCTAGTCATCTAAGTGATTACGTGATCCAAATCATAAACCATGTCCCATCATCAGGAGATGGAGTAGTTTCAATGGTGAACATCACTATGTTGATCATATTCATTATATGATTCACGCTCGACCTTTCGCTCCGTGTTCCGAGGCCATATCTGTTATATGCTAGGCTCCAAGTTTAACCTGAGTATTCCTGGAACGTTTTGCACCCTGTAGATGGACGAGAACTTATCACACCCATCATCCGGGTGTCCGGGTACTAAACTTTGGCAACGGTGCATACCAGGAGAACACTTCTTGATAATTTTTAGTGAGAGATCATCTTATAATGCTACCGCCAATCAAAGCAAGATAAGATGCATAAAGGATAAACATCACATGCAATCAATATAAGTGATATGATATGGTCATCATCATCTTGTGCTTGTGATTCCATCGCCAAGCACCGCCAGATCACCATCGCCACCGCGCGACACCTTGATCTCCATCGTAGCATCGTTGCGCCTCGCCAACTATTGCTTTTACGACTATCGCTACTCCTTAGTGATAAAGTAAAGCAATTACATGGCGCTTGCATTTCATACAATAAAGCGACAACCATATGGTCTCGCCAGCCGTCGATAACTCGTTACAAAACATGATCATCTCATACAATAAAATATAGCATCACGCCTTGACCATATCACATCACAACATGCCCCAAAAACAAGTTAGACGCCCCTACTTTGTTGTTGCAAGTTTTACGTGGCTGCTACGGGCTGAGCAAGAACCGTTTACCTACGATCAAAACCACAACGATAGTTTGTCAAATAGACTGCTTTAACCTTCTCAAGGACCGGCGAGTATACTGTTCAACTAAAGTGGAGAGACAGACACCGCCGCCACCTTTAAGCAACGAAAGTGCCTGAGCGGTGAAACCAGTCTCGCAGAAGCGACGCGAATGTCGGTCCGGCCGCTTCATCTCACAATACCGCTGAACCAAAGTATGACATGTCGGTAGGCAGATGACTTGTATCGCCCACAACTCACTTGTGTTCTACTCGCACATGACATCAACGATAAAACCGGCTCGATACCATCTGGAACGAGTAATTTCAAAAATTTCACGAACACGCAAGACCATGGTGATGGCATAGCAACGAGAGGGGAGAGGTCCCCCACGCACTCGGAGACCGAAGCGAAGCGCTATAACAACGCGTTGATGTAGTCGACGCCTTCACGATCCGACCGATCCAAGCACCGAACGACGGCACCTCCGAGTTCGCACAGCTCACTCGATGACGATCCCTGACCGATCCAAAGAAAGTGTCGGGATGAGTTCCACAAGACGACGGGCAGACGGCGTTGATGCTCCATCGACGCAGGGCTTCGCTTAAGCTCCGCGACGAATGACTTCTCCAGCAGGGCTTCCCTAAGCTCCACGACGATATGACCGAAGTGGAATATGGTGGAAGGGGCACCGACACGGCCAAGGAACGATCCAAGATCAACTTGTGTGTTCTAGGGTGCCCCCGCCCTCGATATAAAGGAGCCAAGGGGAGGGGCGGGCCAAGAGGGGGCCGGAGTCCTACTCCTCCGGGAGTAGGATTCCCTCCAATCCTAGTTGGATTAGGATTCCTGAGGGAAAGAGAGAAGGGCTGCCCACCTTCCTAGTCCCATAGGACTAGGGAAGGGGGGGCGCCACCAGGGCCCCTTTCCTTTCCACCAAGGCCCACTATGTCAAATTTGGGATACAACTTTCATCCCCATTGTTGTTGGTTGAACTTAGGTATCACATGGAAGAAATCCAACAACCTATGAGCTCTTGAAGCAACCGGTTTGGAGGAACAAGTTTGAAGAAAACAAGTTTCAAGTGAAGCTGATGCTGCCGTTTTACCTTTGATGTTTTTGGTGGCACACCCATATGGTGGAGAGACGGGCAATAGGGTTACATCAACAGAAGCTAAATCAAATTATCTTTCCAATGCAAAAACCTCACATCATTTGAAGTTGTGAGTCAAAAATACTAGTCATTTCGGAAGGTTTCCAGGCTGTCAGGCTTTTGCTAATTTTCGAGGAGCTCTCCAACAACTCCCAAAGTTGACTGCTTATTCCTCTAAGGAAGCCAAACCTGCTTACTTTTGAAACCATTTTCACACCTAGCTAAGGTGGGTTGTCCTCGCTAGCTATAAGACCCCATCTCCCCATCCTCTTAAAAACCTTTTGTCAAACCATTCAACTACAAGCTTATGCAAGAAGACTGCCGAGAGATTCGAGAGATCTTGCTACCTTTGCTCTTGTGAGTTCATTCGATTCGCGAAGGAGCATCCGTTCCCCTAGTTCGTGCTCTATGGTTCCGCCGCTTGTGGATTAGTCCGGTTTGTGGTTCTCGCGATTGTTCTTGACAGCGGGTTGGAGTTCTTATAGCTTTGGTCAGCCATCCCAAATGTATGGGTTGCATCCAACCTGGTAGGTATAAAGCTAGTTATCCGTGCTGCTTGCAGCTAGTTATCCCTCCCGATTCGATCCTACGACGGAAGATCAAGCCACCTCGCGTGAACTCGCTCTTCGGTTCTCACCTATCATCCGCATCGAGCCTTCATGACACGGTAGGATCTGTTATCCAAGTTTATCTTGCTATCATCCCTTTAGATCGAAAGTGTTTTATGCTATATTTTCTGTTCCGAAGTCCAAAGCCCCACCAAAAATAAATCCAAGCCTTGTTGGTGCTGAGATCTTGTTATTGCATACCTTGCATGTTCTTCATCTTTTAGATCTGCATCAAATTCATCTTCGTGAATTGCTTTCATTTGGTTGTTGTGCTTTGGGAAAGAGAAAAAAGAGTAGCAAAAAAGTCAAGAGAAAAAAAAGAAAGTGTGTAAGATCCAAAAGTTTCACCTTGGTAGAAAAATTTCGTGCTTGTGTGTTGTGTGTTCTTCAATCTTGGCATAGGTGCAGCAGATCCCCATATTTTCTTGGTTTGCATCAACTTGATTTCAGCACAAGCCCTTTTTGTTTACTCCCACCAGCTCCACCAAAATTCAAAGCTAGTTTTGATCCCCGTCTTTCAATCGCTTACACATCCCGGAGACGCATAACTGATGTGAACTCATAAGAACTTTGGTGAGTAAGAGGTGAGGTTGTGTGATTCCACAAAATTATCCTATTCCACTTTTGGCCTTACTAACATGGTAGGATCTAGATCGAGTGTTCATGGAGAAAACCATGGGGAGAAGATGCCCCGTCACACGCGGTTGATTTTCAGAATTGGTTCAAACCTTGGAAGGATGTTTCACGAGTGACCTCCAAAGAAGTGGATAGGGTTCGGACGCATAACACCCTATTGACCCACTTGAGGAAGTTGGGGACTAGAAATTGCATGCAGATGTTGACGGTGCCTTGGAGGATGATAACAACAACTATGGTGGACATGTGGCTGCTGTCAGGCGTGGTGTGCTGCTCATGGAGGGCAGCAAGGAGGACAACTTCAGGGCGATGCCATGGTACTCTGGGCACTACTATGACCTCATGAGCGTGTTGCTCGTGGTCATGGAGATGATTTTGATGATTATGACAGGTCCCATACCGTCGCGGTCAGCCAAGATGGGCGCCATGCGTAACATCGTGACCTAGCAAGAATCAAGTTGCACGTCCCCAAGTTCACAGGAAGGGAAGACCCCACGATACTTTGATTGGGAAGAGCAGATCATATTTTTCAGATCCATAACCTTGCTGATCCAAGAGAGTAACCTTGCTTGTGTTGTGTTTCTCGTTATGCACTCACCTGGTGGAATCAACTACAAGAAAATCAGCTGCTGCTAGGCCGTGACCACATTGACACTTGGGAAGAGATGAACAAGCCATGAGGCTAAGGTTTGTTCCTTCACAATATCAAAGAGATCTCCGAATAGTTTTGGTACGTAAGACAAGGTAACGATGATGGATGAGTACTATAAAGAGATGGAATTACTTGTTCGTGTTCATATTCATGAGGATGAGGAGTCAAAGATGGAGAGATTTCGCATGGTCTCAACAATGAAATTTCTGATTTTGTGGAGATGTTTCCTTATAACATCTACAAGATCTTCCGAGCAAGCAAAGCGCATGAGAGGAAGGTGCATGGAGTGGTCATGGACGGATATCCCATAACCGCACTACTACACCATGTCAAAATTCGCCATCGAAAGTGCCTCTCATGGTGGTTCTCGGTTTCAGCATACTTCACATCCTACCGCCACCCGATTAACAACGGTTTATCGGCATCATCACCGCTCCCTAGGAATGTTGATGTGTTGCTCCTTCCGCCGGAAGTACCTCTAAGCCCACGGTTGTACCATCATTTCTAAGCCAAGATATTGAGTATTGAAGTGCAAAGGGCATGGTCCCATTTCTTCCGAATGTCGAAACAAGAGAGTTCTATTTATCAATGAACAAGGTGAATGGGAATCTGAGAGTGATAAGAAAAGCAAGCTGAGTGGCTCCACCAAATGTGAGGAAGAGAGTCCACTTTCCAAAATTCCATATAATGAGAATGGTAATAAAAGTGAAGTGAGTGAGTCCAAAATGAGGATCAGATTGATCATCATGAGATTAAGGAAATGAAAGATCTCTACCTAGATATACCACACATTCAGCGAGAGAGGATAAATGATTTGTGTGAGTCCACAAATGTGAGATTGAGATCATTCCACACCACATTAGAGAGATGAGTGAACCACAACATAATATACCACATCATCCAATAGAGAGGATTAGTGAGTTGTGTGAGTCCATCAAACGCCGATTGAGGTGTTTCATAATATGAAAGAGATGAGTGATCCAATCGAATGAAAAGAGAGAGGAAATTCAATAACTAACCTTTCACAAAATTCTCTTTTTGTAATATGTAGGTGCAAAAGGCATACATATCAGCTCTCTTGCAACGATGGGAGATTGAGATCCAAGATCAAATATGGAGGATATGGAGTACCACTACACAAGGTGCGTGTGAAGATTGATTTTCCCAAAGGCATTCAAGTACTCAATGAGGTAAAAAAAAAGGATCTTCCATTTTGATGAAGCCGAGGTATGCACTTATGAATTTTTGAAGCAACGCCGATAAGATTAGAGAAAAGAAAATGTTTGGGCATCATCCATCCAACAATATGTTTTTGTTAATCTTGAAGAGGCTATTAAAGATCCAATAAAACTGAATGTGTACATGATTATTCATCATTTTATTTTCCTAGTTATTTTGTATTGTCCTTGTGGTATAATCTTAGACCAAATGAAGTCGAGGACTATTTTCTCCTAGAGAGGGAGGCTGCATGGACATGGTCATGGTTGGTTATAAATTTGTACTCCATGGAAGTGTTTGCGAAGGAACTCCTAAGTCAAACAAAACATCATGTTTTCATCATCCATAAGATAGAAAAGTTGAAAACTAAAATTTTCTATATCATGAAACCTTTGCATTATGATTTGGTATTGCTCGCTTTTGTGTGATGATTGTAGAGTCGAGGACCTCCTTTTGAAGAGAGGGGGGATGATGAGGACATATCGATCATTGAAACGACACCAATCATCCTTGAACAAACTCTAAGTTGTGACAAACAAGTAGATGATCGATGCAAACACGTCAAAGGTGAAAGCTACAAATGAGGATTGCATCATTTCTTTGATGGATATTATCTACTTCTCTTCTACTTATCTTTTGCAAATCAAAGAGAGTTGAGGACTACTTTCATCAAGGGAGGGAGGATGATGAACACATGGGTACATCATACATGCCATTTTAGAAAAGTGCACAATTTAGTTGGAAAGAATTTACTAATCAAGCAAACACATGGCCAGTGAACGCTAACTTAAGTTCATACACAATCTTGAACACATGGCTGCACTTTCATCCCCATTGTTGTTGGTTGAACTTAGGTATCACATGGAATAAATCCAACAACCTATGAGCTCTTGAAGCAACCGTTTGAGGAACTCAAGAAAACAAGTTTCAAGTGAACATGTCGGGCTTACCTCCGATGTTTCATGGTGGCACACCCATATGGTGGAGATACTTGGCCATAGGGTTACATCAACGGAAGCTAAATCAAATTATCTTTCCAATGCAAAACCTCACATCATTTGAGTTGTGAGTCAAAAGTGTGGAAGGTTTCAGCTGTCGGCTTCGAATTTCGAGGAGCCTCCAACAACTCCCAAAGTTGACTGTTTATTCCCCAAGGAAGCCATGCAAACCTTCTTACTTTTGAAACCATTTTCACACCTAGCTAAGGGGGTTGTCCTGCTATAAGACCCCATCTCCTCATCCTCTTAAAAACCTTTTTTCAAACCATTCAGCTAAAAGCTTATGCAGAAGACTGCTAGAGAGATCCAGAGATCTTGCTACCTTTGCTCTTGTGAGTTCATTCGATTCGCAAGAAGGAGCCTCGTTCCCCTAGTTCGTGCTCACGGTTCCGCCGCTTGTGTGGATTAGTCCTGGTTTGTGGTTCTACATTATTCGGATAGCGGTTGGAGTTCTTATAGCTTCGATTAGCCATCCCCAACATACGGGTTGCATCCAACCTGGTAGGGATAAAGTTAGTTGTCCGGCCGCTTGCAGCTAGTTATCCCCCGATTCGATCTACGACGTGAAGATCGGGCCACCCGGCGTGAACTCGCTCATCGGTTTCTCACCTATCAAGGCATGGTAGGGAATGTATTATGGCAAGTCTCGATGCCACAATTGTGCTAGAGGTCGAGTATCCGAGGATTTATGGATTTGGCATTGGTTTTTGGTATGCTAGGCACTCTCAATGATATCAATGTGTTGCAGAAAGGTCATTTGTTTGTTAGGCTAGCTAGTGGTGATGCTCCTATTTGCAACTACACTATCAATGGGCATGAATATAAGGGTACTATTGCGATGGTATATACTCCATGGTGCACATTTTTCAAGAGCATCAAAGAACCCACAACTAGGAAACAATGTGAATTTGCAAGGGTGCAAGAGGTATCAAAAGATATTGAAAGAGCATTCGGGTTTTGCAATCAAGGTTTGTCATTTGTTCGTGGTCCTCCGCTGCTTTTTGGGACAAGCGGATCTCGAAAAACATCATGACATGATGTGTTATTCTTCACAATATGATTCTCAAGATGAGAGAGGCATGAACTTCGAGTTCTTCTACGATAATGTGGGTAGCCGTGAAACCAGCCACAGATCTCAACCGCATTAGAGCTTTTCTTCACCTACAAGGAGATTGAAAATGCAAACACCCACTTTCAGCTTGTGGAGGATCTCATTGAGCACCATTGGCAAAGGGCTAGACAAAGAATATAACTCATTTTTCTATTCATTTTCATTTAATTCATGTGATTGTATTCGGGACAAGTATTATATTGAATTATTTAGTTTGCTTCGTGATTTGAATAATTATTTGTAATGTGGATAACTGTTGTATTGTGGAGTGGTATTGATATTTTTCTGAATAATTATTTATAATATGGATGATTGTTGTATTGTGTGGTATTAATATTTATGATCAAGGGAGCGGAGCAAGAGTAGACCCCACAAAGTCCGACTAAAAGAGCATATTCCGAATATCCTTTATACACCCCTTTATGGGTCTCGATCACAGTTACACCGACTCCACAAAGCCGCTTCCGTGAACTACAATCGCTTTTGCGGGTCGGTGTTATACTAGGTCTGCTAGAGATGCTCTCAACCCCGTGGTTAATGAAGGAATTATATTGTTATCAAGGTTACCTTGTAGCAGAAACACCCTGATGTTTAAAGTTGTCGCCTCTATCAATTTTACTACTGAAGCTCATGTTTTACCAACGACACTAGTCAATGGTAAAAGAGGATGTATGTCGAGTTGTGCGTGATTTTCCGGAGGGAGCGGCACCAGATGTTGGGGAATGTAGTAAATTAAAATTTTCCACGTGTCACCAAGATCTATCTATGGAGAAACCAGCAACGAGGGGAAGGAGAGTGCATCTACATACCCTTGTAGATCAAGCATGAAGCGCTCAAGAGAACGGGGTTGAAGGAGTCGACTCATCGTGATCCAAATCACCGAGATCCTAGTGCCGAACGGATTGCACTCCGCTGCTCAACACACGCAGACAGCCCGTGACGCCTCCCACGCCTTTGATCCAGCAAGGAGAGAGGGAGAGGTTGAGGAAGACTCCATCCAGCAGCAGACAACGCGTGCAGTGGTGGTGGAGGAGCATGGCATCCCGCAGGCTTCGCCAAGCAACCGGGAGAGGAGGAGGTGTCACGGAGGGAGGAGGCGCCAGGCTTCAGTGCTGCCCTCCTCCCTCCACTATAGGGGCAAGGGGAGAGGGGGGAGGCGAGCCTGCCTTCCTCCAAGGAAGGGGTGCCAGGGGGAGGAGTGCCTCCAAGTCAAGTGGAGGCCTCCCCTAGGGTTTCCCTCTCACAAGATGGGCCTTGGGGCTGGTGCCTTGGCCCATTATGGCTAGGGCGCCCCCACAGCCCATGCTACTGTATTGACGGTGGAACACTTCCTGACCTCCGACCCTCCGAATCCTCCGAACCTTCCGAAGCTTCGGTACAATACCGAAAAACCCAAACTTTTTCCCAAACCCAACAACAACTTTCCATATATAAATCTTTACCTCCGACCATTCCGAACTCTCGTGACGTCCGGATCTCATCCGGACTCAACAACATTCGCAACTACATACAAACTTCCTTTATAACCCTAGCGCCATCGAACCTTATGTAGACCCTACGGGTTCGGGAGACATGTAGACATGACCGAGACGCTTCCGTCAATAACCAACAGCGGATCCGATACCCATGTTGGCTCCACATGTTCCACGATGATCTCATCGGATGAACCACGATGTCAAGGACTCAATCGATCCCGTGATACAATTCCCTTTGTCTAATCAGATAGATTTCTGCCCGAGATTCGATCGTTGTATCCCGATACCTTGTTCAATCTCGCTACGCAAGTCTCTTTACTGCTCCGAACACATCATCCCGTGATCAACCCCTTGGTCACATTGTGCACATTATGATGATGTCCTCACCGAGGGCCCGGAGATACCTCTCCGCTTACACGGAGACAAATCCGCCTCGATTCATGCCAACCCAATGCATAACTTTCGGAGATACCAGAGTGCACCTTTATAGTCACCCGCTTACGCCAGACGCTTGGTACACCCAAAGCATTCCTACGTATCCGGATTTGCACAATCTCATGGTCTAAGGAAATGATACTTGACATTAGAAAAGCTTTAGCATACTTAACCACGCATCTTTGTGCTAGGCTTAGGATTGTCTTGTCCATCACATCATTCTACTAATGATGTGACCCCGCTATCAATGACATCCAATGTCCATGGTCGTGAAACCGTAACCATCTATTGATTAACGAGCTAGTCATCTAGAGGTTAACTAGGGACTTGGTGTTGTCTATGTACCCACACATGTATCTCGAAGTTCCTAATACAATTATAGCATGGATAATAAACATTATCATGAACAAGGAAATATAATAATAACTAATTTATTATTGCCTCTAGGCATATTTACTCCACTTGCACTAGAGTCAATAATCTAGTTCACATCGCCATGTGATGAACATCGCATGTGTCACATCGCCATGTGACCAACATCCAAAGAGTTTACTAGTGTCTCAAACTAGTTCACATCATCGTGTGATTAAGACTCAATGAGTTCTAGGGTTTGATCATGTTTTGCTTGTGAGAGAGGTTTTAGTCAACGGTCCGCAGATTCAGATCCGTATGTACTTCGCAATTCTCATGTAATATTGTAATGCTGCTCCACGCTCCACTTGAAGCTATTCCAAATGGTTGCTCCACTATACGATCCGGTTTGCTACTCAGAATATTCGATAGGTGTTAAAGCTTGCATCGACGTAACCTTTACGCCAACTCTTTATCACCTCCATAATCGAGAAACATGTCCTTATTTACCCAAGGACATTTTGATCATATCCAATGATCCATTCCCGGATCATTCTTGTACCCCTTTGACTGACTCATGACAAGGCATTACTCTCAAGCGGTACACAAAGATAGCATACCGTAGAGCCTACGCTCAAGGCATAGGGACGACCTTCGTTGGAGAACGAGGAAATTAAAATTTTCACGCATCACCAAGATCAATCTATGGAGATTCTAGCAACAAGATAAGGAGAGTGCATCTACATACCCTTGTAGATCAGCTGGAAGCGCTCATGTGAACGGGTTGAAGGAGTCGATTGTCTGATTCAAATCACCGGAGATCCTAGTGCCAACGGACGGCACCTCCGCTGCTCAACACACGCATAACCCGTGACGCCTCCCATGCCTTGATCCAGCAAGGAGAGAGGAGAGGTTGAGGAAGACTCCATCCAACAGCAGCACAACGGGCGCAGGTGGTGGGGAGCGTGGCATCTTGCGTGGCTTCGCCAAGCATCACAAGATGAGGAGGAAGAAGACGCAGGCTGCACCAGAGATAGAATTATGGTCTTGGGCAGCCCTTGGCCTCATATATAGGGGGGGGAGGGCTGCCCCTCTAGGGTTTCCACCCCTAGGGGTGGCGGCCAGCCCTAGATGGGATCAAGGAGGCGGCCAAGAGGGAGGAGAGGAGGCGCCACCAGATGGGCCTTAGGCCCATCTGACTAGGGTTTGCCCTCCCACCCATCCTGCGCCTTGGGCCCTTTGGAAGCGCACCAGCCTCCTAGGGGCTGGTCCCTCCCACACTTGGCCCACGAGCCTTCTGGGCAGGTGGCCCCATCAGGACCCCGACCCTCCCTGGTCCCCAGACATTACCAAATCGCCTCAAACTTTTCCCATGACCAAAACAGACTTCCCATATAAATCTTTACCTCCCACCATTCCGAACTCCTCGTGACGTCCGGGATCTCATCCGGACCAACAACATTCGCAACCACATACAAACTTCCTTTATAACCCTAGCCACCGAACCTTATGTAGACCCACGGGTTCGGGAGATATGCATATGACCGAGACGTTCTCCCACAATAACCAACAGCGGATATGGATACCCATGTTGGCTCCTACATGTTCCACGATGATCTCATTGATGAACCACGATGTCAAGGACTCAATCGATCCCGTGATACAATTCCCTTTGTCTAGCGGTATTGTACTTGCCCGAGATTCGATCGTCATACCGATACCTTGTTCAATCTGCTACTGCAAGTCTCTTTACTCGTCTGCAACACATCATCCCATGATCAACCCTTGGTCACATTGTGCACATTATGATGATGTCCTACCGAGGGCCCAGATACCTCTGCTTACACGGAGACAAATCCCAGCCTTGATTCGTACAACCCAATGCATACTTCAGAGATACCGTAATGCACCTTTATACACCCAACATGCAGACGCTTTGGTACACCCAAAGCATTCCTACGGTATCCGGAGTTGCACAATCTCATGGTCTAAGGAAAAGATACTTGACATTAGAAAAGCTTTAGCATTTAACTACACGATCTTTGTGCTAGGCTTGATTGTCTATCCATCACATCATTCTCCTAATGATGTGATCCCGTTATCAATGACATCCAATGTCCATGGTCAGGAAACCGTCCATCTATTGATCAACGAGCTAGTCAACTAGAGGCTTACTAGGACATGGTGTTGTCTATGTATCCACACATGTATTGTTGTTTCCCAATAACAATTATAGCATGAATAATAAACGATTATCATGAACAAGGAAATATAATAATAACTAATTTATTATTGCCTCTAGGCATATTTCCAACAATTTCACTTGCACTAGAGTCAATAATCTAGTTCACATCGCCATGATTAACATCGATAGGTCACATCGCCATGTGACCAACATCCAAAGAGTTTACTAGTGTCTTAAACTAGTTCACATCACCATGTGATTAAGTCTCAATGAGTTCTGGGTTTGATCATGTTTTGCTTGTAGAGGTTTTAGTCAACGGGTCCAACCTTTCAGATCCGTGTGTGTACTTCGCATTTCTATGTCATATTGTAATGCTGCTTTCACGCTCCACTTGAGCTATTCCAAATGGTTGCTCCACTATACGATCCGGTTTGCTTCTCGAGTCACTCGGATAGGTGAAGCTTGCATCGACGTAACCCTTACTACCGAACTCATTATCACCCCATAATCGAGAAACATGTCCTTATTTACCCAAGGACAATTTGATCGCTGTCCAATGATCCCATTCCCTGATCATTCTTGCACCCCTTGATCACTTTGGCATGGCACACTTCCTGCGGTACACAAGATAGCATACTATAGAGCCTACGTCTAAAGCATATAGGGATCCTTCATTCTTTCTCTCTTCGCCGTGGTTTAGCTTTAACTCTTAACCTCATACCTTACATCTTAGGCAAGAACTCCTTCTTCGATCGATCCATCTTGAACACCTTCAAGATCATGTCAAGGTATGTGCTCATTTGAAAGTATCATTACATTTTGATCTATCCTTATAGATCTCGATGCTCAATGTTCAAATAGCTTAATCCAGGTTTTCTATTGAAAACATCTTTCAAATAACCCTATATGCTTTCCGAATTTCACATCATTTCATCATCCATATGTCAACAACATATACTCATCAAATTTATAGTGCTCCTACTCACTTTTGGAAATACAAGTTTCATAAACTTTGTATAAACCCAAAATCTTTGATCATCTCATCAAAGTGCACATTCCAACTCCGAGATGCTTCCAGCCCTAGAAGGATCACTGGAGCTAGCATACCTTTTAGCATCCTTAGGATCGATAAACTTTTCTGATTGTATCACATACAACCTTTCCTTACGAAGGTAAGGAAACCGCCTGACATCCATCTCAGATTTCATAAATGCAGCTTGTGCTAACATGATTCGACGGATTTAGCATCGCCACGATGAGAAAATCTCATCGTAGTCAACTCCTTGAACTTGTGAAACTCTTTGCCACAAGTCGAGCTTCATAGAAGGTGACATTACCACCATGTCCGCTCTCTTCTTAAAGACCCATTTATTTCAATGGCTTGCCGATCATCGGCAAGTCCACCAAAGTCCATGCTTTGTTATGATACATGGATCCTACCGGATTTCATGGTTTCTAACCATTTGTCGGAATTTGGGCCCACCATCGCTTCTCCATAGCTCAGAGGTTCATTGTTGTTCAGCAACATGACCTTCAAGACATGATTACCGTATCACTCAAGTAGTACGATCCTTGTCACCCCACGAGGTACGCCGCTGACTTGATCCCAAACTTCATGATCACTATCATAAGCTTCTACTTCAATTGGTCTTGTCGTTGGTCTCTTTTCTGAGGTCTGCCTTTAATTGAAAAGCTAGAGCTGCAATGCAGTACATATGGTTTTTTGGCTGATAGTCTATACATTTCTTATTAGTATTACTACATTATAGCTTCTGTCAAGGCACTACACATCTCATTTTTAACCATAGAAATGTCATGCTTACAACTGAGAAGCATATTTGTCCGAGTATAAAACGTGATGAGCCAAGTTATGCTGGACAATTTCATTTTATCTTTGTTGTTGCACATACTGTCTTGGAACTAATGCATGGAGATTGACTATTAGACAGGTTTGCCCCTTTTTAAGCTACTGTTTTTGTTCAGTTTAAATCTTTCATAAACTAAAATGACAATTTAATAAACTCTGTCAGCAACTTGGTCATGTACTCAGATTATTCATTGACATTTGATTATAGATAAAATGAACAACAGATTAGTCACAAGCCTTCTCACTTTATTTTTGGTTGTAAATTGTAGTTTTGTAACGCTGCTTATGTGCCTTGGTACAAGAGCCTGAACCTATGAGGAAGCTTTGGAGCGCCTATTCAACGACATGAAGAGCCTATATTACAGGTTTTGAAGCATGCAAGGGCTTAAGTTGAGTTCCTTCTGCACATGGTTGAAAATGCCCTGCATTGGAGTTGTTATGTAGATCACTCATATCAATATCCAATAGAAGGCTTTCAAAGACAAAGAATTGGATGTTGACTTGCTTCATACAACTACAAGAAGGCATCTTAAAGGAAAAATTTCACCCAATTGCACCTTGATTTTAATTTAGGGATCAGTTGTGTAGGGATGTATAGCCAGGATGGAACTGGCGCGGTATCCAGATGAAATGTTGGGGCAGCAGAGGATGGACTGTCAGGTTCAGAGAACGTCGACTGTTTCAGTTGTCCAGTGGCTATGAGAAGTCCATCGTTGATCCGACGGCTCGTGATGCTCGCCGTGTTTTAACTAGTTACCTGTAGCGCTTTCATTTACTGTTCTCTTTCATTTCACTGTGAAGGATATATGACAGCTAAGTCCCACCCCTGCGTGGGTATGCCATTTCTATTGTGATCAAATCACTTTACCGCTATACTGCTACAGTACACTATAATGGAGATTTCTCTTGTTTGGCTGAACTGATTCCTGAACCGCCAAACCCTAGCTTCTAAATCGATCCCTCCTCTGACGCTTCCTTGGCGCCATGTTAGTTGTTTCTGCCTTTTCCCACCCTGATTCCTGTCGGTGGCGTGTGGCGCGGTGTGGTGGTGTTAGTGGCGTGAAAAATTGCTGGCATCGCGAGGGGAACTGGTTGCTGGGACGCCTTGTCTCGTGGTGAAATTCCAGGTTTACGGCGGTGGTGCTGATTTTGGTGGTGTTCTTTGGCTGCAGTAGGATCTGCTGGTGGTTCAGGTTGCCGCTGTTCGGGTGTAAAATTCTCTCCACAGAGCAGGATCATGGGACGTTCGCCAAGGCCGATGAGCCAGATCTGGCGGAATTGCTCAATCTCAAGGACGACATGCTGGCAAATCGGGAAGAAACCACAGTTTGCGTGAAGAGGTGGATCTGCGAAAGAGGATCAGAACACGAATTCCAAGCAGGATGCCATGACAAAGGTTATCTCGACGATCACAGATGTGCTTAAACTCTTCAGCAGGCCCTGACCGTGTTGGTGTTGAGGAACAGGAGCAACAACCAGAAAACCTTCAGAAGCAGACGAAATTCAGAAAGAGGGAACAGAGGACACCAGCGTTCCATCAACAACAGCAAATAGGCAGTGGGATGATTATCCAAAAGCTTATGACAAGGATATGAGAACACTGTTCCTTAAGTCCATAACTAAAGGCCCACCTCGTTTCGATGCATCTGACAGCCAGAAAAATATTTTCAGTGGCAGGTGCACCTCCTAGTTTAAAAATATCTTTGGCACAACTTTGTTTTGTGGATAGAGCAGATGTTATGGCTGAGGAGATCAAATGTTCTCAGTAAACAGTTAACATGGGGACAGTTTTGTGAGGAGATTCTTCATCGTTTCTCTGCTTCTAGTTCCTATGGTTTGGTGGACAGGTTTAATGCTTTTAAGCAAAACAACTTATCCATATCTGAGTACACTGACCAGTTTGAAGATCTAATGGCTCAAGTTCAGGAAGAAAACCCAAACCTCACTGAAATGTGGTTTGTAAAATGCAATGTACAGTAAATGGCATGGGAGCAACTATTAAGTTTCAGTTGAGACCTTTGAGACCTGAAACATTGACAGATGCATACTGGTTAGCTGTGGACATTGAGCAAGCTACACCTGCAAAGAAGCCCTATCCTGCTGTTACTGCTGGTCACAACAAACATTATTTTCAGTACAACAGACCTCAGAACAACTTACCAGATAAAGGAGGGGAGTTCAAGCAACCAGCTGTAATTCAGAAAGCAAAGGAACCCGGGAAGTGTTGGGGATGTTTGGTTTCACGGCCACAAATGCAAACAAGCTCCAGCCATTAATATGTTGACTGGAGAAGAAGCTATTGATATTCAGGAGGGACAAGAGGAATTAACTGAAACTGACAATCCTGAGCAGCCACAAACTGATGAGCAGTGGATGCAAATTTCTGTCCAAGCCGTCAGTACAAAAAGTCTATGTCTGTCATAGTGAACATTGGGGGAAAACAATGTGGATCCTTTATTATTGGCAAATTCTACTTTCATAAATTTGGGGGAAAATTCTACTTTCATAAATTTGAAATTTGCCCTGACCACTACTTGCAGTATTATTATTGGCAAATCAGAAGCTGTGAGAGTAGCTGGTGGAGGAGTGTTGTGGTCTGGATCCTTTATTCCTACCACCAAGTTTACTATGGGCAAAGAATAATTTGTACACTCTTTTAGAGTGTTAGATTTACTTGGGTATGATATGGTCCTAGGATGTGACTTCCTGGCAAGGCATAGTCCAGTTTCTTTTGATTATATGAGCAGAGAGCCGCATTGTCAGTAAAGATGGAAAGCACCTGTTAACTATTCCTTCATGTAATTCCATTGCATCAGCTACTGAAATGGGGAGCTCTGAGTTACATTCTATGCTATCAGCTGGAGCAAACTGGATATGCTCTGTACTTAATTCAAGATATCTCTATGAAGAAGCCTGCTCAACATGTTACTCCTCCTGAAGTGGACAATACAACAATATCCTGAAGTGTTTGAAGCTCCTCAAGGTTTGCCTCCTGCCAGGAGCTGTGACCACAAAATTCCTTTAAAACCTAATGCCGTGCCCCTAATATAAGACCTTATAGAATTCCACATAAGCATAGAGATGAAGTGGAGCAAAGTGCAGCAGTTACTGATATTCAAGGTAGTTATCAGGCCTAGCCAAAGTCCACTGACAAAATACTTTGATGGCACAACTAAAGGAGAACCTATTAGCTGCCCAAGCTATGATGATTTAATATGCTGATAAAAAGAGAACAGAAAGAGTACTGGTCGCTGGAGACATGGCGTACTTGATCATGATAAGCAGGAAAATAAGAGTGTATCTACTCTATGACAAGTGCCAGGACTGATCCTCGGCGAAAGAGGGACGGACGTGTTCGAATCCATAAGGAGGTTGTTGATGATGAGAGCCTCCTCGAGGGAGAGGTGCGGCGCACATCCACGACCACCGCCGACGTCTCGACGCTATCCCAGCCCCGGATCATCGCCGGCTCGTCAGCACTCAAACGAGCACCTCCTGGACGCCTCCTCGAATCAACCTTGCCCTCGCAGCATCATCACCGGCGAGTCAGAGCTACATTAATGGCAGCAGCACGCGAGCGGCGCGGCATGGCGATCTCGAGCATTCTCATCATGGCCAGGACGTGAACAGTGATGACGTACACCGTGCGGTCGAGGGCGAGACGAAGGGCGATCAGCGGGGGTCGGAGCAACGACTCGACGTCGAGCCGGAACCTCGCGAGAGCGTGGCGGATCAGTGCGCACGCCGTCATCAGCGGCTGCGGCTGGGGTCGGAGCATGCGGGCGGAGCCTGGCGGGTGCACGCGGGGCGGGGGCGGGGCGGGGTGGATGCCTGCGTGCCTCCTCGGTGCCCGAAGGAAGAAGGCGGAGGCTCAGAGGCCGGAGAAGACCGACAAAATCCAGAAGGGCGGCATCCTTGTGGCGGGGAATCGCGGACAGGAGCCGGCGCAGGGCGAGGTAGAAGAGCACGGCAAGGACGGTGGACTTGGCGCGGGCGCTCGGGGTCGGCGGAAGAAGCCGGCGACACTGGTGCTCTGGAAGGCGAAGGAGGAGCCGCAGCGCGAACGGCTCCTGTCGGCGGCGGAGCGACGCGGCGTGCCCAGTGGACCAGCGCGCCAAACATAATCCTGTCCAACTGCTCGCGGGCGTCGACTGGGGCGTGGAGGCAGCAGGAGGCGCCGCCGCGTCGACTGAGCGGGGCAGCGCGCCCGAGCGGATCCGGGCGAGCGCGAGGCGGAGCAGAGCCATGGGGAGGAGGGGCGGAGCGACCGCGAACGGAGGCGTCGGGCCGCGAGGGAGGCGGAGGATCCCGGCGGCGAGGATGCTGCTGGCCTGCGGGCTGCGTGGCTGGTGGCGGGAGGAGTACTCGAGCTGCCTCGCGCGCCAGGAGGCAGAGGAAGTCGAGGGGGCGTCCGGTGGGAGGCCGCGGCGACGGCGGTGGAGAAGCCAGAGGAGGCGGCGGAGGAGGCGAGCGACGAGCTCCCTGGCTGCCGGCGGCGTGCTGTTGGTACTCGGCGGTTACGGTGGGCGGGAGGATTCTGATTTTGGGGGCACGCGGATTTCGTGTTTTTCTTTTTCCTTCAGGGAACGTGGTAATTATATTTAGATGGGAAAATGAAGGGCCCTTGCTCTGTTTTCTGGCCTTCAATCAAATCAAATTTGGGATACAACTTTCATCCCCATTGTTGTTGGTTGAACTTAGGTATCACATGGAAGAAATCCAACAACCTATGAGCTCTTGAAGCAACCGGTTTGGAGGAACAAGTTTGAAGAAAACAAGTTTCAAGTGAAGCTGATGCTGCCGTTTTACCTTTGATGTTTTTGGTGGCACACCCATATGGTGGAGAGACGGGCAATAGGGTTACATCAACAGAAGCTAAATCAAATTATCTTTCCAATGCAAAAACCTCACATCATTTGAAGTTGTGAGTCAAAAATACTAGTCATTTCGGAAGGTTTCCAGGCTGTCAGGCTTTTGCTAATTTTCGAGGAGCTCTCCAACAACTCCCAAAGTTGACTGCTTATTCCTCTAAGGAAGCCAAACCTGCTTACTTTTGAAACCATTTTCACACCTAGCTAAGGTGGGTTGTCCTCGCTAGCTATAAGACCCCATCTCCCCATCCTCTTAAAAACCTTTTGTCAAACCATTCAACTACAAGCTTATGCAAGAAGACTGCCGAGAGATTCGAGAGATCTTGCTACCTTTGCTCTTGTGAGTTCATTCGATTCGCGAAGGAGCATCCGTTCCCCTAGTTCGTGCTCTATGGTTCCGCCGCTTGTGGATTAGTCCGGTTTGTGGTTCTCGCGATTGTTCTTGACAGCGGGTTGGAGTTCTTATAGCTTTGGTCAGCCATCCCAAATGTATGGGTTGCATCCAACCTGGTAGGTATAAAGCTAGTTATCCGTGCTGCTTGCAGCTAGTTATCCCTCCCGATTCGATCCTACGACGGAAGATCAAGCCACCTCGCGTGAACTCGCTCTTCGGTTCTCACCTATCATCCGCATCGAGCCTTCATGACACGGTAGGATCTGTTATCCAAGTTTATCTTGCTATCATCCCTTTAGATCGAAAGTGTTTTATGCTATATTTTCTGTTCCGAAGTCCAAAGCCCCACCAAAAATAAATCCAAGCCTTGTTGGTGCTGAGATCTTGTTATTGCATACCTTGCATGTTCTTCATCTTTTAGATCTGCATCAAATTCATCTTCGTGAATTGCTTTCATTTGGTTGTTGTGCTTTGGGAAAGAGAAAAAAGAGTAGCAAAAAAGTCAAGAGAAAAAAAAGAAAGTGTGTAAGATCCAAAAGTTTCACCTTGGTAGAAAAATTTCGTGCTTGTGTGTTGTGTGTTCTTCAATCTTGGCATAGGTGCAGCAGATCCCCATATTTTCTTGGTTTGCATCAACTTGATTTCAGCACAAGCCCTTTTTGTTTACTCCCACCAGCTCCACCAAAATTCAAAGCTAGTTTTGATCCCCGTCTTTCAATCGCTTACACATCCCGGAGACGCATAACTGATGTGAACTCATAAGAACTTTGGTGAGTAAGAGGTGAGGTTGTGTGATTCCACAAAATTATCCTATTCCACTTTTGGCCTTACTAACATGGTAGGATCTAGATCGAGTGTTCATGGAGAAAACCATGGGGAGAAGATGCCCCGTCACACGCGGTTGATTTTCAGAATTGGTTCAAACCTTGGAAGGATGTTTCACGAGTGACCTCCAAAGAAGTGGATAGGGTTCGGACGCATAACACCCTATTGACCCACTTGAGGAAGTTGGGGACTAGAAATTGCATGCAGATGTTGACGGTGCCTTGGAGGATGATAACAACAACTATGGTGGACATGTGGCTGCTGTCAGGCGTGGTGTGCTGCTCATGGAGGGCAGCAAGGAGGACAACTTCAGGGCGATGCCATGGTACTCTGGGCACTACTATGACCTCATGAGCGTGTTGCTCGTGGTCATGGAGATGATTTTGATGATTATGACAGGTCCCATACCGTCGCGGTCAGCCAAGATGGGCGCCATGCGTAACATCGTGACCTAGCAAGAATCAAGTTGCACGTCCCCAAGTTCACAGGAAGGGAAGACCCCACGATACTTTGATTGGGAAGAGCAGATCATATTTTTCAGATCCATAACCTTGCTGATCCAAGAGAGTAACCTTGCTTGTGTTGTGTTTCTCGTTATGCACTCACCTGGTGGAATCAACTACAAGAAAATCAGCTGCTGCTAGGCCGTGACCACATTGACACTTGGGAAGAGATGAACAAGCCATGAGGCTAAGGTTTGTTCCTTCACAATATCAAAGAGATCTCCGAATAGTTTTGGTACGTAAGACAAGGTAACGATGATGGATGAGTACTATAAAGAGATGGAATTACTTGTTCGTGTTCATATTCATGAGGATGAGGAGTCAAAGATGGAGAGATTTCGCATGGTCTCAACAATGAAATTTCTGATTTTGTGGAGATGTTTCCTTATAACATCTACAAGATCTTCCGAGCAAGCAAAGCGCATGAGAGGAAGGTGCATGGAGTGGTCATGGACGGATATCCCATAACCGCACTACTACACCATGTCAAAATTCGCCATCGAAAGTGCCTCTCATGGTGGTTCTCGGTTTCAGCATACTTCACATCCTACCGCCACCCGATTAACAACGGTTTATCGGCATCATCACCGCTCCCTAGGAATGTTGATGTGTTGCTCCTTCCGCCGGAAGTACCTCTAAGCCCACGGTTGTACCATCATTTCTAAGCCAAGATATTGAGTATTGAAGTGCAAAGGGCATGGTCCCATTTCTTCCGAATGTCGAAACAAGAGAGTTCTATTTATCAATGAACAAGGTGAATGGGAATCTGAGAGTGATAAGAAAAGCAAGCTGAGTGGCTCCACCAAATGTGAGGAAGAGAGTCCACTTTCCAAAATTCCATATAATGAGAATGGTAATAAAAGTGAAGTGAGTGAGTCCAAAATGAGGATCAGATTGATCATCATGAGATTAAGGAAATGAAAGATCTCTACCTAGATATACCACACATTCAGCGAGAGAGGATAAATGATTTGTGTGAGTCCACAAATGTGAGATTGAGATCATTCCACACCACATTAGAGAGATGAGTGAACCACAACATAATATACCACATCATCCAATAGAGAGGATTAGTGAGTTGTGTGAGTCCATCAAACGCCGATTGAGGTGTTTCATAATATGAAAGAGATGAGTGATCCAATCGAATGAAAAGAGAGAGGAAATTCAATAACTAACCTTTCACAAAATTCTCTTTTTGTAATATGTAGGTGCAAAAGGCATACATATCAGCTCTCTTGCAACGATGGGAGATTGAGATCCAAGATCAAATATGGAGGATATGGAGTACCACTACACAAGGTGCGTGTGAAGATTGATTTTCCCAAAGGCATTCAAGTACTCAATGAGGTAAAAAAAAAGGATCTTCCATTTTGATGAAGCCGAGGTATGCACTTATGAATTTTTGAAGCAACGCCGATAAGATTAGAGAAAAGAAAATGTTTGGGCATCATCCATCCAACAATATGTTTTTGTTAATCTTGAAGAGGCTATTAAAGATCCAATAAAACTGAATGTGTACATGATTATTCATCATTTTATTTTCCTAGTTATTTTGTATTGTCCTTGTGGTATAATCTTAGACCAAATGAAGTCGAGGACTATTTTCTCCTAGAGAGGGAGGCTGCATGGACATGGTCATGGTTGGTTATAAATTTGTACTCCATGGAAGTGTTTGCGAAGGAACTCCTAAGTCAAACAAAACATCATGTTTTCATCATCCATAAGATAGAAAAGTTGAAAACTAAAATTTTCTATATCATGAAACCTTTGCATTATGATTTGGTATTGCTCGCTTTTGTGTGATGATTGTAGAGTCGAGGACCTCCTTTTGAAGAGAGGGGGGATGATGAGGACATATCGATCATTGAAACGACACCAATCATCCTTGAACAAACTCTAAGTTGTGACAAACAAGTAGATGATCGATGCAAACACGTCAAAGGTGAAAGCTACAAATGAGGATTGCATCATTTCTTTGATGGATATTATCTACTTCTCTTCTACTTATCTTTTGCAAATCAAAGAGAGTTGAGGACTACTTTCATCAAGGGAGGGAGGATGATGAACACATGGGTACATCATACATGCCATTTTAGAAAAGTGCACAATTTAGTTGGAAAGAATTTACTAATCAAGCAAACACATGGCCAGTGAACGCTAACTTAAGTTCATACACAATCTTGAACACATGGCTGCACTTTCATCCCCATTGTTGTTGGTTGAACTTAGGTATCACATGGAATAAATCCAACAACCTATGAGCTCTTGAAGCAACCGTTTGAGGAACTCAAGAAAACAAGTTTCAAGTGAACATGTCGGGCTTACCTCCGATGTTTCATGGTGGCACACCCATATGGTGGAGATACTTGGCCATAGGGTTACATCAACGGAAGCTAAATCAAATTATCTTTCCAATGCAAAACCTCACATCATTTGAGTTGTGAGTCAAAAGTGTGGAAGGTTTCAGCTGTCGGCTTCGAATTTCGAGGAGCCTCCAACAACTCCCAAAGTTGACTGTTTATTCCCCAAGGAAGCCATGCAAACCTTCTTACTTTTGAAACCATTTTCACACCTAGCTAAGGGGGTTGTCCTGCTATAAGACCCCATCTCCTCATCCTCTTAAAAACCTTTTTTCAAACCATTCAGCTAAAAGCTTATGCAGAAGACTGCTAGAGAGATCCAGAGATCTTGCTACCTTTGCTCTTGTGAGTTCATTCGATTCGCAAGAAGGAGCCTCGTTCCCCTAGTTCGTGCTCACGGTTCCGCCGCTTGTGTGGATTAGTCCTGGTTTGTGGTTCTACATTATTCGGATAGCGGTTGGAGTTCTTATAGCTTCGATTAGCCATCCCCAACATACGGGTTGCATCCAACCTGGTAGGGATAAAGTTAGTTGTCCGGCCGCTTGCAGCTAGTTATCCCCCGATTCGATCTACGACGTGAAGATCGGGCCACCCGGCGTGAACTCGCTCATCGGTTTCTCACCTATCAAGGCATGGTAGGGAATGTATTATGGCAAGTCTCGATGCCACAATTGTGCTAGAGGTCGAGTATCCGAGGATTTATGGATTTGGCATTGGTTTTTGGTATGCTAGGCACTCTCAATGATATCAATGTGTTGCAGAAAGGTCATTTGTTTGTTAGGCTAGCTAGTGGTGATGCTCCTATTTGCAACTACACTATCAATGGGCATGAATATAAGGGTACTATTGCGATGGTATATACTCCATGGTGCACATTTTTCAAGAGCATCAAAGAACCCACAACTAGGAAACAATGTGAATTTGCAAGGGTGCAAGAGGTATCAAAAGATATTGAAAGAGCATTCGGGTTTTGCAATCAAGGTTTGTCATTTGTTCGTGGTCCTCCGCTGCTTTTTGGGACAAGCGGATCTCGAAAAACATCATGACATGATGTGTTATTCTTCACAATATGATTCTCAAGATGAGAGAGGCATGAACTTCGAGTTCTTCTACGATAATGTGGGTAGCCGTGAAACCAGCCACAGATCTCAACCGCATTAGAGCTTTTCTTCACCTACAAGGAGATTGAAAATGCAAACACCCACTTTCAGCTTGTGGAGGATCTCATTGAGCACCATTGGCAAAGGGCTAGACAAAGAATATAACTCATTTTTCTATTCATTTTCATTTAATTCATGTGATTGTATTCGGGACAAGTATTATATTGAATTATTTAGTTTGCTTCGTGATTTGAATAATTATTTGTAATGTGGATAACTGTTGTATTGTGGAGTGGTATTGATATTTTTCTGAATAATTATTTATAATATGGATGATTGTTGTATTGTGTGGTATTAATATTTATGATCAAGGGAGCGGAGCAAGAGTAGACCCCACAAAGTCCGACTAAAAGAGCATATTCCGAATATCCTTTATACACCCCTTTATGGGTCTCGATCACAGTTACACCGACTCCACAAAGCCGCTTCCGTGAACTACAATCGCTTTTGCGGGTCGGTGTTATACTAGGTCTGCTAGAGATGCTCTCAACCCCGTGGTTAATGAAGGAATTATATTGTTATCAAGGTTACCTTGTAGCAGAAACACCCTGATGTTTAAAGTTGTCGCCTCTATCAATTTTACTACTGAAGCTCATGTTTTACCAACGACACTAGTCAATGGTAAAAGAGGATGTATGTCGAGTTGTGCGTGATTTTCCGGAGGGAGCGGCACCAGATGTTGGGGAATGTAGTAAATTAAAATTTTCCACGTGTCACCAAGATCTATCTATGGAGAAACCAGCAACGAGGGGAAGGAGAGTGCATCTACATACCCTTGTAGATCAAGCATGAAGCGCTCAAGAGAACGGGGTTGAAGGAGTCGACTCATCGTGATCCAAATCACCGAGATCCTAGTGCCGAACGGATTGCACTCCGCTGCTCAACACACGCAGACAGCCCGTGACGCCTCCCACGCCTTTGATCCAGCAAGGAGAGAGGGAGAGGTTGAGGAAGACTCCATCCAGCAGCAGACAACGCGTGCAGTGGTGGTGGAGGAGCATGGCATCCCGCAGGCTTCGCCAAGCAACCGGGAGAGGAGGAGGTGTCACGGAGGGAGGAGGCGCCAGGCTTCAGTGCTGCCCTCCTCCCTCCACTATAGGGGCAAGGGGAGAGGGGGGAGGCGAGCCTGCCTTCCTCCAAGGAAGGGGTGCCAGGGGGAGGAGTGCCTCCAAGTCAAGTGGAGGCCTCCCCTAGGGTTTCCCTCTCACAAGATGGGCCTTGGGGCTGGTGCCTTGGCCCATTATGGCTAGGGCGCCCCCACAGCCCATGCTACTGTATTGACGGTGGAACACTTCCTGACCTCCGACCCTCCGAATCCTCCGAACCTTCCGAAGCTTCGGTACAATACCGAAAAACCCAAACTTTTTCCCAAACCCAACAACAACTTTCCATATATAAATCTTTACCTCCGACCATTCCGAACTCTCGTGACGTCCGGATCTCATCCGGACTCAACAACATTCGCAACTACATACAAACTTCCTTTATAACCCTAGCGCCATCGAACCTTATGTAGACCCTACGGGTTCGGGAGACATGTAGACATGACCGAGACGCTTCCGTCAATAACCAACAGCGGATCCGATACCCATGTTGGCTCCACATGTTCCACGATGATCTCATCGGATGAACCACGATGTCAAGGACTCAATCGATCCCGTGATACAATTCCCTTTGTCTAATCAGATAGATTTCTGCCCGAGATTCGATCGTTGTATCCCGATACCTTGTTCAATCTCGCTACGCAAGTCTCTTTACTGCTCCGAACACATCATCCCGTGATCAACCCCTTGGTCACATTGTGCACATTATGATGATGTCCTCACCGAGGGCCCGGAGATACCTCTCCGCTTACACGGAGACAAATCCGCCTCGATTCATGCCAACCCAATGCATAACTTTCGGAGATACCAGAGTGCACCTTTATAGTCACCCGCTTACGCCAGACGCTTGGTACACCCAAAGCATTCCTACGTATCCGGATTTGCACAATCTCATGGTCTAAGGAAATGATACTTGACATTAGAAAAGCTTTAGCATACTTAACCACGCATCTTTGTGCTAGGCTTAGGATTGTCTTGTCCATCACATCATTCTACTAATGATGTGACCCCGCTATCAATGACATCCAATGTCCATGGTCGTGAAACCGTAACCATCTATTGATTAACGAGCTAGTCATCTAGAGGTTAACTAGGGACTTGGTGTTGTCTATGTACCCACACATGTATCTCGAAGTTCCTAATACAATTATAGCATGGATAATAAACATTATCATGAACAAGGAAATATAATAATAACTAATTTATTATTGCCTCTAGGCATATTTACTCCACTTGCACTAGAGTCAATAATCTAGTTCACATCGCCATGTGATGAACATCGCATGTGTCACATCGCCATGTGACCAACATCCAAAGAGTTTACTAGTGTCTCAAACTAGTTCACATCATCGTGTGATTAAGACTCAATGAGTTCTAGGGTTTGATCATGTTTTGCTTGTGAGAGAGGTTTTAGTCAACGGTCCGCAGATTCAGATCCGTATGTACTTCGCAATTCTCATGTAATATTGTAATGCTGCTCCACGCTCCACTTGAAGCTATTCCAAATGGTTGCTCCACTATACGATCCGGTTTGCTACTCAGAATATTCGATAGGTGTTAAAGCTTGCATCGACGTAACCTTTACGCCAACTCTTTATCACCTCCATAATCGAGAAACATGTCCTTATTTACCCAAGGACATTTTGATCATATCCAATGATCCATTCCCGGATCATTCTTGTACCCCTTTGACTGACTCATGACAAGGCATTACTCTCAAGCGGTACACAAAGATAGCATACCGTAGAGCCTACGCTCAAGGCATAGGGACGACCTTCGTTGGAGAACGAGGAAATTAAAATTTTCACGCATCACCAAGATCAATCTATGGAGATTCTAGCAACAAGATAAGGAGAGTGCATCTACATACCCTTGTAGATCAGCTGGAAGCGCTCATGTGAACGGGTTGAAGGAGTCGATTGTCTGATTCAAATCACCGGAGATCCTAGTGCCAACGGACGGCACCTCCGCTGCTCAACACACGCATAACCCGTGACGCCTCCCATGCCTTGATCCAGCAAGGAGAGAGGAGAGGTTGAGGAAGACTCCATCCAACAGCAGCACAACGGGCGCAGGTGGTGGGGAGCGTGGCATCTTGCGTGGCTTCGCCAAGCATCACAAGATGAGGAGGAAGAAGACGCAGGCTGCACCAGAGATAGAATTATGGTCTTGGGCAGCCCTTGGCCTCATATATAGGGGGGGGAGGGCTGCCCCTCTAGGGTTTCCACCCCTAGGGGTGGCGGCCAGCCCTAGATGGGATCAAGGAGGCGGCCAAGAGGGAGGAGAGGAGGCGCCACCAGATGGGCCTTAGGCCCATCTGACTAGGGTTTGCCCTCCCACCCATCCTGCGCCTTGGGCCCTTTGGAAGCGCACCAGCCTCCTAGGGGCTGGTCCCTCCCACACTTGGCCCACGAGCCTTCTGGGCAGGTGGCCCCATCAGGACCCCGACCCTCCCTGGTCCCCAGACATTACCAAATCGCCTCAAACTTTTCCCATGACCAAAACAGACTTCCCATATAAATCTTTACCTCCCACCATTCCGAACTCCTCGTGACGTCCGGGATCTCATCCGGACCAACAACATTCGCAACCACATACAAACTTCCTTTATAACCCTAGCCACCGAACCTTATGTAGACCCACGGGTTCGGGAGATATGCATATGACCGAGACGTTCTCCCACAATAACCAACAGCGGATATGGATACCCATGTTGGCTCCTACATGTTCCACGATGATCTCATTGATGAACCACGATGTCAAGGACTCAATCGATCCCGTGATACAATTCCCTTTGTCTAGCGGTATTGTACTTGCCCGAGATTCGATCGTCATACCGATACCTTGTTCAATCTGCTACTGCAAGTCTCTTTACTCGTCTGCAACACATCATCCCATGATCAACCCTTGGTCACATTGTGCACATTATGATGATGTCCTACCGAGGGCCCAGATACCTCTGCTTACACGGAGACAAATCCCAGCCTTGATTCGTACAACCCAATGCATACTTCAGAGATACCGTAATGCACCTTTATACACCCAACATGCAGACGCTTTGGTACACCCAAAGCATTCCTACGGTATCCGGAGTTGCACAATCTCATGGTCTAAGGAAAAGATACTTGACATTAGAAAAGCTTTAGCATTTAACTACACGATCTTTGTGCTAGGCTTGATTGTCTATCCATCACATCATTCTCCTAATGATGTGATCCCGTTATCAATGACATCCAATGTCCATGGTCAGGAAACCGTCCATCTATTGATCAACGAGCTAGTCAACTAGAGGCTTACTAGGACATGGTGTTGTCTATGTATCCACACATGTATTGTTGTTTCCCAATAACAATTATAGCATGAATAATAAACGATTATCATGAACAAGGAAATATAATAATAACTAATTTATTATTGCCTCTAGGCATATTTCCAACAATTTCACTTGCACTAGAGTCAATAATCTAGTTCACATCGCCATGATTAACATCGATAGGTCACATCGCCATGTGACCAACATCCAAAGAGTTTACTAGTGTCTTAAACTAGTTCACATCACCATGTGATTAAGTCTCAATGAGTTCTGGGTTTGATCATGTTTTGCTTGTAGAGGTTTTAGTCAACGGGTCCAACCTTTCAGATCCGTGTGTGTACTTCGCATTTCTATGTCATATTGTAATGCTGCTTTCACGCTCCACTTGAGCTATTCCAAATGGTTGCTCCACTATACGATCCGGTTTGCTTCTCGAGTCACTCGGATAGGTGAAGCTTGCATCGACGTAACCCTTACTACCGAACTCATTATCACCCCATAATCGAGAAACATGTCCTTATTTACCCAAGGACAATTTGATCGCTGTCCAATGATCCCATTCCCTGATCATTCTTGCACCCCTTGATCACTTTGGCATGGCACACTTCCTGCGGTACACAAGATAGCATACTATAGAGCCTACGTCTAAAGCATATAGGGATCCTTCATTCTTTCTCTCTTCGCCGTGGTTTAGCTTTAACTCTTAACCTCATACCTTACATCTTAGGCAAGAACTCCTTCTTCGATCGATCCATCTTGAACACCTTCAAGATCATGTCAAGGTATGTGCTCATTTGAAAGTATCATTACATTTTGATCTATCCTTATAGATCTCGATGCTCAATGTTCAAATAGCTTAATCCAGGTTTTCTATTGAAAACATCTTTCAAATAACCCTATATGCTTTCCGAATTTCACATCATTTCATCATCCATATGTCAACAACATATACTCATCAAATTTATAGTGCTCCTACTCACTTTTGGAAATACAAGTTTCATAAACTTTGTATAAACCCAAAATCTTTGATCATCTCATCAAAGTGCACATTCCAACTCCGAGATGCTTCCAGCCCTAGAAGGATCACTGGAGCTAGCATACCTTTTAGCATCCTTAGGATCGATAAACTTTTCTGATTGTATCACATACAACCTTTCCTTACGAAGGTAAGGAAACCGCCTGACATCCATCTCAGATTTCATAAATGCAGCTTGTGCTAACATGATTCGACGGATTTAGCATCGCCACGATGAGAAAATCTCATCGTAGTCAACTCCTTGAACTTGTGAAACTCTTTGCCACAAGTCGAGCTTCATAGAAGGTGACATTACCACCATGTCCGCTCTCTTCTTAAAGACCCATTTATTTCAATGGCTTGCCGATCATCGGCAAGTCCACCAAAGTCCATGCTTTGTTATGATACATGGATCCTACCGGATTTCATGGTTTCTAACCATTTGTCGGAATTTGGGCCCACCATCGCTTCTCCATAGCTCAGAGGTTCATTGTTGTTCAGCAACATGACCTTCAAGACATGATTACCGTATCACTCAAGTAGTACGATCCTTGTCACCCCACGAGGTACGCCGCTGACTTGATCCCAAACTTCATGATCACTATCATAAGCTTCTACTTCAATTGGTCTATGGAGAAACCAGCAACGAGGGAAGGAGAGTGCATCTACATACCCTTGTAGATCGCTAAGCGGAAGCGCTCAAGAGAACGGGGTTGAAGGAGTGACTATCGTGATCCAAATCACCGAGATCCTAGTGCGAACGGACGCACCTCCGCTGCTCAACACACGAGACAGCCCGGTGACGCCTCCCACGCCTTGATCCAGCAAGGAGAGAGGGAGAGGTTGAGGAAGACTCCATCCAGCAGCAGACAACGGGCAGTGGTGGTGGAGGAGCATGGCATCCTGCAGGCTTCGGCCAAGCACCGGGAGAGGAGGAGGTGTCACGGAGGGAGGGAGGCGCCAGGCTTCAGGGCTGCCCTCCTCCCTCCACTATATAGGGGCAAGGAGAGGGGAGGCGAGCCTGCCCCTTCCCTCCAAGGAAGGGGTGCGGGGGAGGAGTGCCTCCAAGTCAAGTGGAGGCCCTCCCTTAGGGTTTCCCTTCATGCGCAGATGGGCCTTGGGGGCTGGTGCCCTTGGCCCATTATGGCTAGGGCGCCCCCACAGCCCATGCTACTGTATTGACGGTGGAACATTCTGACCTCCGACCCTCCGAATCCTCCGAACCTTCCGAAGCTTCCTGACAATACCGAAAAACCCAAACTTTTTCCCAAACCCAACAACAACTTTCCATATATAAATCTTTACCTCCCGACCATTCCGAACTCCTCGTGACGTCCGGATCTCATCCGGACTCAACAACATTCGTAACTACATACAAACTTCCTTTATAACCCTAGCGCCATCGAACCTTATGTGTAGACCCTACGGGTTCGAGACATGTAGACATGACCGAGACGTCTTCTCCGTCAATAACCAACAGCGGATCTGGATACCCATGTTGGTCTCTACATGTTCCACGATGATCTCATCGGATGAACCACGATGTCAAGGACTCAATCGATCCCGTGATACAATTCCCTTTGTCTAACGGTAGTAGTACTTGCCCGAGATTCGATCGTCGGTATCCCGATACCTTGTTCAATCTCGCTACGCAAGTCTCTTTACTCGCTCAGAACACATCATCCCGTGATCAACCCCTTGGTCACATTGTGCACATTATGATGATGTCTCTACCGAGGGGCCCGAGATACCTCTCCGCTTACACGGAGTGACAAATCCCGCCTCGATTCATGCCAACCCAATGTATACTTTCGGAGATACCGAGTGCACCTTTATAGTCACCCAGCTTACGCCTAGACGCTTGGTACACCCAAAGCATTCCTACGTATCCGGATTTGCACAATCTCATGGTCTAAGGAAATGATACTTGACATTAGAAAAGCTTTAGCATACTTAACTACGATCTTTGTGCTAGGCTTAGGATTGTTCTGTCCATCACATCATTCTACTAATGATGTGACCCCGCTTATCAATGACATCCAATGTCCATGGTCAGGAAACCGTAACCATCTATTGATTAACGAGCTAGTCATCTAGAGGTTAACTAGGGACTTGGTGTTGTCTATGTACCCACACATGTATCTGAGTTTCTGTCAATACAATTATAGCATGGATAATAAACGATTATCATGAACAAGGAAATATAATAATAACTAATTTATTATTGCCTCTAGGGCATATTTCCAACAGTCTCCCACTTGCACTAGAGTCAATAATCTAGTTCACATCGCCATGTGATGAACATCGACAGGTCACATCGCCATGTGACCAACATCCAAAGAGTTTACTAGTGTCGTCAAACTAGTTCACATCATCGTGTGATTAAGACTCAATGAGTTCTAGGGTTTGATCATGTTTTGCTTGTGAGAGAGGTTTTAGTCAACGGTCTAGCAGATTCAGATCCGTATGTACTTCGCAATTCTCTATGTAATATTGTAAATGCTGCTTCCACGCTCCACTTGAAGCTATTCCAAATGGTTGCTCCACTATACGATCCGGTTTGCTACTCAGAGTCATTCGGATAGGTGTTAAAGCTTGCATCGACGTAACCCTTTACGCCAACTCTTTATCACCTCCATAATCGAGAAACATGTCCTTATTTACTCCAAGGACAATTTTGATCTATCCAATGATCCATTCCTGATCATTCTTGTACCCCTTGACTGACTCATGACAAGGCACACTTCCGGCAAGGGTACACAAGATAGCATACCGAGAGCCTACGCTCAAGGCATAGGGACGCACCTTCGTTGGAGAACGAGCGAAATTAAAATTTTCACGATCACCAAGATCAATCTATGGAGATTCTAGCAACAAGATAAGGAGAGTGCATCTACATACCCTTGTAGATCGTTGCGGG
>JAHIAM010003415.1:0-34094 GCA_021605205.1 Aegilops longissima | reverse complement strand
AGCGGTCATCTTGCCTGAAATCCCGCAAGGAAGAAGAACAAGTCCATGAAGAAGACGAACGGATGAAGCCGAACCAAGCGTAGACGAACGAATCCTCACGATCGCAACGAAACAGGAACTAACAAGAAGAAGCACACAACATAGTAAACACACCACACATGAACATGACAAGATACACAACAAGCATGATGCATGACAAAGCTACATGAAGCTACTCATGGCAAGGGATGATGCAAACAAGAGCAACACATCAAGGCAAGTTTAAATGAGGCCGGAAACAACATAGAACAATTCCGGTAAGTCCTCATATGCAAATTTCAAAATTGGTCCAGATCTGAATAAACCTTATGTTCAAGTTGTTAAACATCAATTTAAGATGCACCACGATGATCTACACGAAATTCTAGTCAAGTTACATATAAAGTTCATTAGATTCGGAGCTACGGCCTAGAAGATATGAGCAAAACAAGATAAGCATGGCATTGATGCAAAATGCATACAAACATCAAACAAACACCTCAAAACAAGGATGCAACATGATAATATGAAACTACATGCAAAATCAAGCAAGTTTCATATAGAGCACACTCAAAACGGAGCAACGGTTCAACACATACACCCTATACAAGTCATGACAAAAATCTGTCCAAAACAGCAACTAGGCATAATGCAAGCATCAAAACAACATGCTACAGAATATCAAAATTAAAACAAAAGGCATGGGCATGATGTACAGGTAAATCATGATAAAACATGAACACTGAGCTATCTCCAGAAATCACTAGAACATGCTCAAACACACACATGGCAAGATTGCAAATAGTAACAGTTTCAGACTTAGCAGAAAATAACATCAAAGTTGCAATGTTTAGAGCTATCAAACAACATGTTACAGGAACTTACCATGGCAAACAAAGGCATGGCATGAATCTACTAAATGCATAGATCAAAAGTCCCTTACTGACCATAAGCCAAAAAGGATCGAAAATATGATGACACCCATGTAAACATAGCAAGTTATATGATGATTCATACATAGCAGAACAACGAGCAGTAGGCATGTTGGTGAGCTTGAACCACTCACCACAGAGCAATACATGGCATGGCAAGGCAACTCACAGTAAGAAGCCATGGCATAGAAGCTGTACATGGCAAGAACAACATCATAGCATACACGGATCAACTACAACAACCTTGGCAAAATTGAATAACATGTAAACAATCTGCCAGGAAACATTTTATAGCAAAAGTAGAGCTCGATTGACTCAAGCTATGGCACTCCATAATTGCAAACAAGGGCATGGATGGATAGAGAAAACCATATGTTCAAAACATCCTTACTGAAGTATCTCAAAATATGCATGGATCTCTCGGTAGCATCAAGTTAACATGGCATAAAAATATCAGCAAAACAGGGCTGAAATCAGCAACATCATGAAGCCTAGTTTGCATGCTTGTGCTAGCCACCACATACATCAAAAAAACACATGGCATACACCCCTGTAAATATGGCATGGCATATTACAAAACACATGTAGGACTCAAGTTCATAGGATGCACACATCAATCATGGCAAAAATGACAAAAGTGCAGGTTCTGATAAGAATCTGAAACTAACATCACATAGCACTCTTCTAACAGCATTTAGGGCATCAATATGAGCTCAAATGAAAATGATGCAATGAGATGAAATGATCTACTCTTCGAGGCGAACAATTTGACATATTACACGCACGAGACGGAGCTACGGATGCAGAGTTATGATGCGACGAAAATGCATGAAAATGTTAGCAGATACGGGACTTAGTGGATTTCAGAGAGGGGGGGGGAGTCAACCGCGGCACGGGCGACGAGGACGGCCGGGATCTCGCCGGAGACGATGGGGACGGTGGCCGGAGTGAGGAGGAGGGGCCGGAGGAGTTTCAGCGGAGCGGGCCGGCGATCCGTCCGGCGGCGGCCGGGCGCTGCTGGGTGGCGGCGCTGGCGGGCGGGCGGGCGGCGCGACGAGGAGCGGGCGCGCCCGGATGGAGCGGGAGGGGGCGGCCGGCATGGCCTCGGGCGGCGGCGGCGGGCGGAGCCGCCACGGGCGCGCTTCCAATTGGGCGCGAGCGTGGCGCTTAGACGGTCCGCCGTGGCGGACATGTCCGGCGGCGCGGAGGGAGGTTTTTAGGGTTAGGGGGGATTTGGACCGCGAATTTCGGAGGGGGAGGTGTTTATATAGGCATAGGGAGCTAGGAGACTCCAAATGAGGTGCGGTTTTCGGCCACGCGATCGTGATCGAACGACCGAGAGCATGGAGGGGAGTTTGATGGGTTTTGGGCCACTTTGGAGAGGGTGTTGGCTGCAACAAAAGAGGGCTTTTATGCTTACTCCGTTAACCGCTAGAGTATCAAACGACCTCCAAATGTGACGCAACTTGACAGCGGTTCACCGTGGTATACCAAGGCCGCTTGACAAACCTCGGTCCATTCCGAGACCGTTTAACACCCGCACGCGAAAATAGGTAAAAGGGAGTGCCGGGAGACATAGGAGTGCCGGATTGCAAAACGGACAACGGGGAAAATGCTCGGATGCATGAAACGAACACGTATGCTAATGCGATGCACATGATGACATGATATGGAATGCAAATGATGACATGGCAAAGTGCAACACGCAAGCTAATGACATGGCAATGACGACGTAATAATCAAGGACACTGGCGATCGAATCCGGGCGCTATAACACTCCTCCACTAACAAGAGATCTCGTCCCGAGATCTTAGGACCGAGACGGAAGGGAAAAGGGATGAGGAGAAAAAAGAACTCAAGAAAATAAGCAAAGAATCGAGAGCATTCGAGAAGAATAGAGGAACGACGAGAATGACGAGAATCGAAAGCTCACGGAATCAGATAGACTATGAAACAACACCGGTGAGAACGAGATAAAAAACGAATAAGACTGAAAGGATGGAATGATACTTGATGAAGACATGACACAAAACCTCCGGAAGGAATTGAAAAAGTTGAATGAAAAGAACGGATAAGAATATGACAACTTGTGCCACGAATGAAATAGAAAGCATCTTTCAAGAAAGGATTGAACGGAGTTGTTGGAAATTCAACAACAAAAGAATAAGCTTGTTGTGGACTTATAGGTAACATCTCAAGATCATAAGGTGATAACCGGCCACAAACGGAAATGATTGGATAGCTGAGAAGAACGAAGAAATGCAAAACTCCACTTCAGAAGAAAATGAAGAATTATTTGCTCTTCAAGACGCGAGAAGAAAAGATACTTGACTCCACCGACAAGAATCTTGATGAACTCTTGAAGAATGATTTAAATCATGAAGAACCACCACGAAAAACTCCGGTAACAAAAAGGATGGTGAGATAGAATGAAGGAAGAAAGAATAAGATGAGCGTTGCGATGATTTAGATGGGGGATCCGACGAAATGGCCGAGGGAAATTTGAACTCCGGAAAAGAAAAGATGAAAACACTTGGAAGTAGAATTTATTCTCAAGAACAAACTCCGATGGAAGGGATTAATCACTTGATGAAATAAGAATAAGATTTATTGTATGCTTATCCTTCATCAAATTAAATTGATGACAAGCAATGGATTTGCATACTACTTATTCTTGATGAAAAGGATTGAGAAGTGACATATCGCAAACTTGAGAAGGTCTTCATGAATCGCCGGTAGGTTGAAAAGAACGAATGGATTAAAATGATAAACAAGGAAAAAGAATCTTGAACGAACCACCGTTAGAAATGAAAATGAACGAAGAGAAGAGAACGAATCGCCGGAAAGAATTAGAAGAACCAATATGCTAAAGGGGATTTAGATTCAAAAGAACAAAGAGATCATGAGCTGATTAAAGAACACTTGAACGAAGCACCGGAAGAATATTGAGACGAACGAAGGGGCACGAATATGGAATAATTGGAGAACGAATTTGAAAACTTGGAACGAAGCAATATTTCGAAAAGATGACCTCCGGATGATCGAGAGGGAAAGCAATACCTGAAATACTCCGGATGGATGAAAAGAATTGCACGACTGGAAACAATTAGATAGGATAACATCGAGCTATCACCATGAATCTCCGGGAGAAAGGACAAAATTTAGAAGGAACTCTTCTTCGGTCTTCAAATGACGACGAGAAACACCACCAAAATTGTTGAGATACTCCGGTAGAATGAAAAGCGAAGAGGTTGAGCCAACAATGAAATGATTTGGAATCCATCTTGGAAAGGCATGTGACTGATGTGATCCATTCTTACATCACACTTGAAAAGAATTTGGGAATAGCTCCGGGGAAATTAGAAGAGTCAGGTAAGATCCTTGGAAAAGACCTGTGGGTTAGGGCCCACTAAAAGAAAACACCGTTGGAAAGGGATGTTGAACAGATAGATGATGCACCGGAAGAACTGAAATATTTGAATGAGGTGACAACCTCGAATTAATAGAATGCGAACATGAATCTTCTGAGACGTCTTCAACACTCCGGGATAAAAGAATGGCGAGAGGAGGAACGAGCAAGGGGAAAACACTTGATCCAATGAAAAGAATGTGATCAACCCGAAAAAACTTGAATTGAGTGCACCGGGAAGAAGAAAGGGATGAAGAATGACGAACGAGACGAGAATTGACCAGTTGAAATAATTGAGGGAAGATTCAAGAGGCTCCGCAGGAAATAAATTGATGCTCGAAAGAGACTCAGACCGGAATAATAGGGTGGAGGGCGGAAAACAAAGACAACTTGGAAGGGGGAACCGACGAATAACTTCAAGAGGAAACACCGGTTGAAATCATTGAGGAAAGAAAGCAAAGACTTCGCACGAGTAGGATGGATACTCAATTACGGACCGTTCCGAGAAGAAGAAGGGTGGGCGGTGGGAAAAACAAGGACAACTTCGACAAGGAAAACAACGACGCCGGAGGAAGAACTGAGGATTGAACTCAAAGATGAAGAGGGTCGAATCGACTTGACGAGAAATGCACCGGATGAAAAGAGTTGAGGGCCAACGACCAGAAAACCAACTGCGTGGCTCTAAAGAAAAATTTTGAAGGGGAAGAGGAGTAATTCAAAACACCTACGCCAAGAATCCTTACCAGAGCGATTTAAGGGCTGAGGAGTAAAAAGAATTCCTACTCCGATATAACTAGACTCAAAAGTTTTATTCTAGACTCAATCGCGCCAAACTACACGATCAATGGAGGGGGCTCCTAGGGTCGGTCGAGGCTCGATACTAACTTGAACACGCCTAATATGCACCCTATCCAAAAGGAACTCGACGGTCCCACCAAGGATAGACCCGATATTGAAACGCTTTTGCAAGGTGGATATCATTACATCAACATTACATAATAGATGGGGATATATACATAAGGCACAAATGCCACAAGAATACATCAACATCATATATAAGATCAACATCCGACTACGGATGAAACATAAACAAGCTCAAACGACATCCACCTCGCTAGCCCAAAGGCCGACCGAACCTATCCCCGATCGAAGAAGAAGCGTAAGAAGAACTCCAATACAAGAAAACATCGCCTCACGCCATGATCATCGCAAACCTGTACCTGCAACTCGGTGGTGTAGTAATCAGTGAGCCACGAGGACTCAGAATCCCATTACCATGGGTATCAAGACTAGCAAAGCTTAAAGGGAAAGGAAGGGGTAAAGTGGTGAGGTTGCAGCAGCGACTAAGCATGATATGGTGGCTAACATACGCAAATGAGAGCGAGAAGAGAAACAAAGGAACGGTCGTCAACTAGTAATGATCAAGAAGTGATCCTGAACTCCTACTTACGCCGACATAACCCGTAAACCGTGTTCTCCTCTCGATCAACCCCGAAAAGAGACACTCACGTTACGCACACGGTTGGTGTATTTTAGAAGAGTTTGCTTCAAGTTTACTACAACCGATATTAAGAAATTCCCATCTGCCACATAACCATGGCACGGCTCGAAAGTTTATACCTCGCAGGGTGTCCCAACTTAGCCCATGATAAGCTCGCGATCAACGAAGGATATTCTTCTCCCCGAAGACCCGATCAGTCTCGAATCCTGCTACAAGACATTTCGACAAAGAATAAAACAAGACCAGCAAAGCCGCCTGGATGTGCCGAAAAATCCTGATAGGAGCTGCACATATCTCGTCTCGTGGCACACCGGATGAGCGGTTGCGACAGAAATGACGTAACCCAAGTTGCCAAGGAATGGTCCCAAGACGGTGTTTAGTTTGGACCAACACTGAGGAGCACCGCCCGGGGCTAATAAAGATGACCCTCGGCTCCTAAACCCAAGGGAAAAGGGCATAGGTGAGGCAAATGGTAAAACCAATGTTGGGCCTTGCCGAGGAGTCTTATTCAAAGCGAACTGTCAAGGGGGTCCCATAAATCACCCGACCGCTTAGGGACGCAAAATCCGGGAACATAATACCGATATGACGGAAACTAGGGCGGCAAGAGTGGAACAAAACACAGGCATAAGGCCGAGCCTTCCACCCTTTACCAAGTATATAGATGCATTAATAATATAAGATATATTGTGATATCCCAACCAAAATCCTGTCCACCATGGAGCAATCTTCAACTTCACCGCAACTAGCAACGCTTATAAGAGGGCTGAGCAAAGCGGTAACATAGCCAAACAATGGTTTGCTAGGAAGGGTGACAAAGGTTAGAGGTTCATGGCAATTTGGGAGGCTTGAGCAGCAAGTGATAGGTAACGCAGCGTAGCGATAGAACGAAGCAACTAGCATAGCAATGATAGTAGTGAGATCCAGTAGAAGCGGTCATCTTGCCTGAAATCCCGCAAGGAAGAAGAACAAGTCCATGAAGAAGACGAACGGATGAAGTTCAACCAAGCGAGACGAACTAATCCTCACGATCGCAACGAAACAGAACTAACAAGAAGAAGCACACAACATAGTAAACACACCACACATGAACATGACAAGATACACAACAAGCATGATGCATGACAAAGCTACATGAAGCTACTCATGGCAAGGGATGATGCAAACAAGAGCAACACATCAAGGCAAGTTTAAATGAGGCCGGAAACAACATAGAACAATTCCGGTAAGTCCTCATATGCAAATTTCGAAATTGGTCCAGATCTGAATAAACCTTATGTTCAATTTGTTAAACAGCAAGTTAAGATGCACCACGATGATCTACACGAAATTCTAGTCAAGTTACATATAAAGTTCATTAGATTTCGGAGCTACGGCCTAGAAGATATGAGCAAAACAAGATAAGCATGGCATTGATGCAAAATGCATACAAACATCAAACAAACACCTCAAAACAAGGATGCAACATGATAATATGAAACTACATGCAAAATCAAGCAAGTTTCATATAGATCACACTCAAAACGGAGCAACGGTTCAACACATACACCCTATACAAGTCATGACAAAAATCTGTCCAAAACAGCAACTAGGCATAATGCAAGCATCAAAACAACATGCTACAGAATCTCAAAATGGAAAAAAAGGCATGGGCATTATGTACAGGTAAAGCATGATAAAACATGAACACTGAGCTATCTCCAGAAATCACTAGAACATGCTCAAAACACATGGCAAGATTGCAAATAGTAACAGCTTCAGACTTAGCGTAAAATAACATCAAAGTTGCAATGTTTAGAGCTATCAAACAACATGTTACAGGAACTTACCATGGCAAAAAAAGGCATGGGATGAATCTACTAAATTCATATATCAAAAGTCCCTTACTGACCATAAGCCAAAAAGGATCAGAAAATATGATGACACCCATGTAAATATAGCAAGTTATATGACAGATTCATACATAGCAGGAACAACGACAGTAGGCATGTTGGTGAGCTTGAACCACTCACCACAGAGCAATACATGGTATGGCAAGGCAACTCACAGTAAGAAGACATGGCATAGAAGCTGTACATGGCAAGAACAACATCATAGCATACACGGATCAACTACAACAACCTTGGCAAAATTGAATAACATGTAAACAATCTGCCAGAAACATTTTATAGCAAAAGTAGAGCTCGATTGACTCAAGATATGGCACTCCATAATTGCAAACAAGGGCATGGATGGATAGAGAAAACCATATGTTCAAAACATCCTTACTGAAGTATCTCAAAATATGCATGGATCTCTCGGTAGCATCAAGTTAACATGGCATAAAAATATCAAGAAAACAGGGCTGAAATCAGCAACATCATGAAGCCTAGTTAGCATGCTTGTGCAAGCCACCACATACATCACAAAAATACATGGCATACACCCATGTAAAGATGGCATGGCATATTACAAAACACATGTAGGACTCAAGTTCATAGGATGCACACATCAATCATGGCAAAAATGACAAAAGTGCAGGTTCTGATAAGAATCTGAAACTAACATCACATAGCACTCTTCTAACAGCATTTCGGGCATCAAGATGAGCTCAAATGAAAATGATGCAGTGAGATGAAATGGTCTACTCTTCGAGACGAACAATTTGACATATTGCACGCACGAGACGGAGCTACGGATGCAGAGTTATGATGCGACGAAAATGCATGAAAATGTTAGCAGATACGGGACTTAGTGGATTTCAGAGAGGGGGGGAAAGTCAACCGCGGGCACGGGCGACGAGAACGGCCGGGATCTCGCCGGAGACGATGGGGACGGCGGCCGGAGTGAGGAGGGGCCGGAGGAGTTTTGGCGAGCGGGCCGCCGGATCCGGTCCGCCCGACCGATCTGGCTACGCGGGCGCAGGGCGGGCGGGCGGCTGCGGGCGGGCATGGCGGGCGCGGCGGGGGCGGGCGGCGCACGAGGAGGCGCGCGCCCGATGGAGCGGGAGGGGCTGCTTGGTCGGGCGGCTCGGCGGCGACGGCGCGGGAGCTGCCACGTGGCGCGGGCCCGATTAAGGGCTGGCGGCGGCTGACGGTCCGGCCGTGGCGGATATGTCCGGCAAAAGTGAGGGAGGTTTTAGGGTTAGGGGATTTGGACCGCGAATTTCGGAGGGGAGGTGTTTATATAGGCATAGGGAGCTACGAGACTCCAAATGAGGTGCGGTTTTCGCCACGCCGATCGTGATCGAACGATCGAGAGCATGGAGGGAGTTTGCTGGGTTTTGGGCCACTTTGAGGGGGGTTGGGCTGCAACAAAGAGGGCTTTTATGTTACCCTGTTAACCGCTAGAGTATCAAACGACTCCAAATGGCACGCATCTTGACAGCGGTTCACCGTGGTATACCAAGGCCGCTTGACAAACCTCGGTCCATTCCGAGACCGCTTAACACCCGCACACCTAAAATAGGTAAAAGGGGCCGGAGACATAGGAGTGCCGGATTGCAAAACGGACAACGGGAAAATGCTCGATGCATGAAACGAACACGTATGCTAATGCGATGCACATGATGACATGATATGAAATGCAGATGATGACATGGCAAAGTGCAACACGCAAGCAAATGACATGGCAAGGACGACGAATAATCATGGACACCGCGATCGAATCCGGGCGTTATATACCTATACACAGCGTAGTGTGTGAGTCAAGCACAATCAAAATATTACATTACAAACCTCAAGCCTCTTAGCAGGCTCACGAGTTTTTCATTCAATCCGCTATTTGGATTGAACCTTTCAACCACTGCACCCATTAGGGTACGACAGTTCCTCCGAGACGAATGCCTTTTGCAGCATGTTCACAATACATCCGCGCTCGGGTCTCGGAAGCCAAGAGGAGTATGGTTGTAGTCGAGGCCGAGGTTCTCGGTGGTGTCCGCCACCGCTTTCGTTTCCCGAAAAACATTTTCCACATTCCTTTTGTGCGTGGTGCCGAAGAAGTGTTGGAGGGTTCGTGGTCCTTCCGGATTAAACTCCTACGTGTGGAGAGGCCTATGATGACATGGCAGGGTTCGGCAGATTAGCATTACTTACATCATGTTGACAAGATCGATGTCCCTCTCAAGGAGGGTTCGGACGCGGCTCTATAGAGTTTGCACTTCATCAACTGATCCCCAGTCCAGCCCCTTATTAATCCATGATGCAAGCTGTAACGGAGTTCTAGAACGGAACGCAGGTATAGCGGCCCACTTGGTACCGCGGGGTTCTGTGATGTAAAACCACTCCCGCTGCCATTGGTTGGAAGTTTCGGTGAAAGAGCCTTTTGGCCAGTGAGAATTGGTAAGCTTGCTCACTACAGCACCGCCGCACTCCGTTTGTTTCCCATCGACCACCTTCAGCGTCACACGAAAGGTCTTGAGCCATGAGACGAAGTGTGGGGGAATTCGGAGGAAAGCCTCACACGTAATGATAAACGCCGAGACGTGGAGGAAAGAATCTGGGGCTAGATCGTGAAAATCTAGTCCGTAATAAAACATGAGCCCCTGGACGAATGGGTGAAGAGCGAACCCTAGCCCTCGGAGGAAGTGAGAGATGAATATGACCCTCTCGCCGGATCTGGGAGTCAGAATAACCTGTCCTTGAGTAGGAAGCCTGTGGGGGATCTCCACGGTCAAGTATCTGGTCGCCCGAAGAGCCACCCATCGGCCCTGAGTGCTGGGTCCGGACATGATTGGGAAGCTTGGGGCAATGAAGTCGAACCTTGGATGCTAGAACCCGAGCTTGGAAGGGCTCAGGAGAGGTTTGGCGTAAAAAGAGACGGCCCTTGGCTCCTTTATAAAGGTAATGGGTATCGAACGCCTCCTCCTAAGCCTGAAAGCCTGCCTATTCCTAAGGAATCTTTCCAATGGAACGGTTCGGTTACCCACGCTCGTATTGATGAGAATCCCGCAATAAGGGGACACGATCTCTGCCTTGACAAGACGTGCCAATAAAAACCGCACCTCGAAATGTGGAACGGCAGGACAGGAAACGGTTCGAAATAATGATCGGGCAAGCGTGATGTCACGTTACAAAAAGTTGTCAGCAGATTGACTCAGAAATATTATACTTTCTACGGCTGTGTGTGTGGTACTTGTGTTGCAGATCCGACACGCTCGCTAGGCGTCCAAGACTATCTTGGAGTATTTGGAAAGGAGAACCCGCTTAGCAATGCCGAAGACAATCATGCGACCGACACCTCGCCATTGAAGCCTCGGTTCAGGGCTACCGAGGGAGTCCTGACTATGGGTCCTCAAGGCCCGCTTGTTAGCCATGGGCCGGACTGATGGGCTGTGAAGATATGAAGACCAAGACTCTCACCCGTGTCCGGATAGGAATCTCCTTGGCGTGGAAGGCAAGTTTACGATCAAATATGAAGATTCCTCTCTCAGAATCGACTTTTGTATTAACCCTAGTCCCTCCAAAGGTCTATATAAACCGGAGGGCTAGGTCCATAGAGGAGCCATAGTCATACATGCTAGACTTCTAGGGTTTTAGCCATTACGATCTCGTGGTAGATCAACTCTTCTAATACTCATATTCATCAAGATCAATCAAGGAAGTAGGGTATTACATCCATAGAGAGGGCCCGAACCAGGGTAAACATTGTGTCCCATGTCTCCTGTTACCATCGACCTTAGACGCACAGTTCGGGACCCCCTACCCGAGATCCGCCGGTTTTGACACCGACAATGACTCTCAACATATCATCGGGGAGGCTGCTGATTAAGTGTAGGCCTGTTGGAGTCACTTGCGGTTCTAGCTCGCCCCACCTCTGCTTGTTGGCAGCCCTATTTGTCGGCGTTCTGGGAACGGGGTCCCCAGACTTGCCTGCCTGCAGCCCACGTCGTGGCTAAGTTTGCAGGCCTGTACGGCCCATCTTCATTGACAAAGCATCCAAGACCTTCGCGAGGGGCCAAGCCTCGCGAGGCGGACGATGCAAGACCTCTCAGGAGCGGCCGCCTCAGGCTGGCTCACGAGGAGCGGAGATATCAAGGCAGGCAACCTCACGAGGCTCTCGTGGACGTGAGCCATGACGACGACACCAAAGTGGATGCCAAATACAGGCAAAGATCCTTGTTTCCTCTTTGGTGCTAAGGAGGCAAGCACACGCGAGGAGTACCGAGGCATCAGGAAAAGGTTGCCATATCGGTGCAACGAGACCAAGACCAGAAGGACGGCAAGATGGAGGTCATCGTGGAGCCCAAGACGGCATCACCACCAGAGCCTTTTGCAGGAGAAGACCACTTTTTATCAGGATAGCTTATACTAGCTGTCCCCCTTTAAATTTTCCCGCCGTTGTTGGCTCCCTTCCCGCTCAATATTTGGGAAGAGGACGAGGGCCTATATAAGTAGAACTAGCCACCACAGAAGAGGGGGGTCCAAGGGAGAGGGAATCAGGAGAGCTCTCACCCACAAGTCCACAGAACACAAGAACACCTCGACCTCAGGAGGCTGTTCTTCCCCTTGTACTGTTCATCATCAGCCCAAAAGGCAATCCACCACCACACGCTGGAGTAGGGTATTACACCACAACAAAGGGTCTTAACCAAGATAAACCTTGTGTATTTCGTTTATAAGTTCTTCGAGTTCGTCTCACAGATCTTAGTGAGCTAGGGCGTGATCGGTAGGAGGGAAAGACTTCACAAAGACCCTAGAGTTTGAACCTTAAAGCTTTTGCCGAACCCCACATCCGACATTTGCGCGCCTGTAGGTGCGCCATAGCTTCCTTCCGCCGATTCGCCGCCTCGCCTCCATGGCGGACGCCGCCTCGCCGAGCTGAGCGCCGGCTTCCTCACCGCCGTGTTGCTCGACGGCCCCTGGCCGATGGGCCACCCTGTCGCTTCTCCGCCTCCCGCCGCCAACGCTGCCACCGCCCGACGGGAATGAGTAGCAAGCGCTCACAGATCCATCGGTGCGGCAGATGGCCGCACCGCCACTCCATCATCGACTTCGCCGGTTCTTCGTCCCACGCACGCCGGGCTCCCATGGAGGCGCGGTCCGCGCTCCTTGCCGCGAACGAGCTCCTGCACTACCGCCTGTCGACGACTTCTACGAGGAGTGGCGACGACTGCCGCCGAAGCTGTTCAAGCGCCGCCGGGCTCCTCGGCGCCGCCCCTCTCTCGCGCCTCACTCCGCCAGCCACGCGGCGACGTGGCTAATGGTGCGCCCACCACCTCTGCTTCTAAGACTGCGCTTTGGCACCAAGGCGCTGCCCCACGGCACGATCCACCGCGTCCGGTGCCCGCGCGCGAAGAGAGAAGCTGCCAAGAATCCCACGGCAACGAGAAGTTGCACCAGCGCTCCCAGCGCCGCCTCGTCAAGACCATGCGCTACCTGCGGTGGCAGTGCGTGGACCTCATCAATACCAAGCTCCACCTCCGAGGCGAGCCCCGACAATCACGGCCGCTGCCGCCGCCACCTCGAAGGCGTAGCGTGCTCGCCAGCAAGTTCAAGCCGGATCTGCCCCCTCGCTATGACGGCACCTCCGATCCCGCGGAGTTCCTGCAGCTCTATGAGCTGAGCATTGAAGCGGCCAACGGCGACGAGAAAGTCATGGCGAACTTGTTTCCTATGGCTTCAAGCGATGGTGCCCGCCTCGCTCATGAACTCGCAGCACGACTCGATCTCCTCCTCGATGAGATGCGCGACCGCTTGCCGCCAACTTCTAGGGCATTTTGCACCACCCGCCGACCGCGGGTGACCTGCGCCGCATCAAGCAACAACCTGGAGAGACCCTCCAGAAGTACATCCAGCGCTTCAACAACACTCGCCTCAAGATCCCCAAGGTCACGGACGAGGCCATCATCTCCGTGTTCTCCGATGGCGTCCGTGACCTCAAGATGAAGGAAGAGATCACTATCCACGAGGAGTGGTGCACTTCTCAGGAGCTGTTCAACCTGGCAGCCAAGTGCGCAAGAGCTGAGGAGGGGTGCCTTTCCCTCCTTGAGCTGCCAGCTGTGGGAGCAGAGGAGAAGAAGGCCAAGGCCAAGGACGTGAAGCGCAAGGAAGCGGATGTGCTCGCAGCGGAGCCCGACACCAAGCGAGACAGAGACCAGCCAGAGTCATCCAAGAACAGTCGACCGTTCTGCGCCTTCGACAATCTGAACACCCACAACACCAGCGACTATCAAGAACTCAGAGCCATTCGCGAAGGACGTTTCGGTCGACGCCCCGAGCACAGTGACCGGGGCTACGGACATGGAGGAGGACGTGGTGGCGGACGCTGGGACGACCGTGGCAAGCGCCAGGAGTGGCGCGACTGTCCTCGCGAGGACCGCTGGCAGGACCATCCTCGCGAGGGTTCCTGGAGAGACCAGCCTCGTGAGGATCGCCCTCAGGGCAACGCCTGCCTTCCCCCGCTACTGCCGCCAAGGAGGAACGACGACCACCATCAAGATGAGGGGGCTGGGGGCATCCAGGAGCTCAGGCCCCAGCCTCGCAGCGTATCTTCAAGCAGTTTGCTCATGAAGTGAACGCAGTTCTCCCCAAGCTCGTGGCCACGCGCCCGCTCAGGTGGTCCCAATGTGCCATCACCTTCAACTCGGCAGATCAGCTCAAGTGCGCAGCCACCGCTGGCGCCCTCCCAATGCTATGCTCCCCAGTCATCAGCAATGTGCAGGTTACCAAGACCCTTATTGACGGTGGCGCAGGGCTCAACATCCTATCCATCGACATGTTCGACAACCTGCAAGTGCCATACGAGCAGCTTCAGTGTAACACCCCGGATGTAACTTTCCATATTTGTAACTCCAACTCTTGCCATTTTCGGCATTGTGATATGATATTCCCTCCGTGGTTGGGTTTTTGTCTTTCGTTTTGCATTTTGTCCATGTCATGCATCTCATATCATGTCATCATGTGCATCTCATTTGCATACGTGTTCGTCTCATGCATCCGAGCATTTTCCTCGTTGTCCGCTTTGCAATCCGCACTCCTATGTCCCCCGGCGCCCCTTTACATTTTTTCGTGAGCGGTACCAAACTTTCTTGAATGGACCAAGGTTTGTCAAGTGGCCTTGGTACACCACCGTAGACCACCCGTCAAGTTTCGAGTCATTTGGAGCTCGCTTGATACTCCAACGGTTAACCGTGATAACCGCAAAGGCCTTTTGTTGCAGCCCAACACCCTCCAAAATAGCCCAATAACCCATCTAAGTCACTTCCATGCTCTCCGTCACGGATCATGATCGTGGTGGCGAAAAACTACACCTCATTTGGAGCTTCCTAGCTCCTTCTACCTATAAAACACCTCCTCCTCGAATTCGGATCAACCGCCTTAACCCTAGCCCCGCCCTCCGCCGCCGCTGAAACGTCCGGCAGAGCGGACGCGCCCGCCACGCTTCGACCACTCAATGCCACCACGTGGCGGGTCAAGGCCAGATCGCCGCTGCTGCCAAGGCCCGCAGCTGCCCTCCTGCCCGAGCTGGCGCCTGCCCACAAGGCCTCTCTCCCGCTTCTCTCACCTCACGCCTCGAAGCCGCTGCCGCCGCCATTGCCGCTGTCGCTGGCTCGCCGCTCTGGCGCTGCCCTCCCGCCGCTTTAACCTCTGGGCCATGTCATGCCGCCGCCTGCCGGATCCGGCCGGCGCCGCCAGATCCGTCAGGCCCCTCCCGCCCTCCTTCCTCCTCCAGCCATGAAGCCGCAGGCCACTGGTTTATGCTGGCCGATCCAACGAACCCTAGATCGGTGAAGGTTGACCAAATCGCCAAGTCATTTTTCTGCAGATATTTTGTTGCATGTCCATCGCATCATAACTTTGCACCCGTGGTCTGCTTTTGGGCGCAGTAGCATACTAATTGTTCGCCTCGACGAGTACATAATTTAATCTCATTGCATCATTTACATTTGAGCTCATATTGATGCCCAAATGCTGTTAGAAGAGGGCTATGTGATGTTAGTTTCAGATTCTTATCATAACATGCACTTTTGTCATTTTTGCCATGATTGATGTGTGCATCCTATGAACTTGAGTCCTACATGTGTTTTGTAATATGCCATGCCATCTTTACAGGGTGTATGATATGTATTTTTGTGATCTCTGTGGTGACTAGCACAAGCATGCAAACTAGGCTTCATGATGTTGCTGATTTCAGCCCTGCTTTGTCGATATTTTATGCCATGTAAACTTGAAGCTACCGAGAGATCCATGCACATTTTGAGATACTTCAGAAGGATGTTTTGAACATATGGTTATTCTCATCCATCCATGCCCTTGTTTGCAATTATGGAGTGCCATAGCTTGAGTCAATCGAGCTCTACTTTTGCTATAAAATGTTTCCGCAGATTGTTTACATGTTATTCAATTTTGCCAAGGTTGTTGTAGTTGATCCGTATGCTATGATGTTGTTCTTGCCATGTATAGCTTCTATGCCATGTCTTCTTGATGGATGTATGCTTATTTTATCATGAGATGCTCAGAGTGAGTGCATCGAGCTCGCAAGATGCCTACATAGTTCTGCCAATGTCATGCCCTGCTTGCTGAATCATAATCTAAACTTGCTATGTTTACGGGTGCTATTACATTTTATGATCCCTTTGGCTCTTGGTCAGAAGGGACTTTTGTTCTATGCTTTGAGTAGATTCATGCCATGCCTTGTGTTGCTATTATAAGTTCATGTAGCATGTCGTTTGTTTGCTCAACATTGCTTCCGATGCTGATTCTCGCCATGTTCAAGATTTTCACTAAGCCCGTGAAGTCGATATATTTTGCACTTTGCCATGCTTGTTTGGACCTGTTATGGTGTGATTTAGCCGTAGCTCGTTGTTCATCTTTTGTCAAGCATCTTGAGTAGATCACTGCCATATGCTTTGTTGGTACGTTTGGGTGCAGTAGCTTAATTTCTTGTGCTTGCTAAGTGGCATCATGCTGTTAATGGCAGATTTGTGCCATTCTTGTTTTGCTTGTCATTTGCAAAACCGTGCATCCGATTCCGGTGATATTTATATCGATTTCAACCGAAATCATCTCACCTTTCCAGCGCCATACTTGGTTTGCCAAGCTGATGCCTTGTTCATCATTTTCCTTCCGGAGCACGCATATGCATTGCATCTCACATCTCGCATATCATGCCATGTATTGCATCATGTTGTTTGTGCATCGCCCGTGATTTATTGTGGTTCCATTGTTTGTGTTCTTACTTTGGGTAGAGCCGGGAGACGAGTACGTGAACGGGGAACCTGTTGAGAACGCTTACGAGGTTCAAGCTTTCGACAACTCTGAGAACTTTGCAGGCAAGATGACCATACCCTCGAAATCACTTCTATCTTTGCTTGCTAGATGCTCGCTCTTTTGCTATGCCTATGCTACGATGCATATCACTTGCTTATCATGCCTCCCATATTGCCATGTCAAGCCCTAACCATCCTTTCCTAGCAAACCGTTGTTTGGCTATGTTACCGCTTTGCTCAGCCCTCTTATAGCGCTGCTAGTTGCGTGAAGATGAAGTTTGTTCCTTGTTGAACATGGAGATGTTGTTCCTTGTTGGAACATGTTTACTTGTTGGGATATCACAATATCTATTGTTTAATTAATGCATCTATACACTTGGTAAGGGTGGAAGACTCGCCTTATGCCTCGTGTTTTGTTCCACTCTGCCGCTCTAGTTTCCGCCATACCGTGTTATGTTCCTTGATTTCGCTCCTTAAACGGTTGGGTGATTTATGGACCCCTTGACAGTTCGCTTTGAATAAGACTCCTCCAAAGAAGGCCCAACATTGGTTTTACCATTTGCCACCTAGCCTTTTTTCCCCGGTTTTCGCGAGCCCGAGGGTCATCTTTATTTACCCCCCGGCCAGCTGCTCCTTCGAGTGTTGGTCCAACCGAGCCGCTCAAGGGCCACCTCGGGAAACTCAAGCCTGGTTTTACTCAGAGCCTGCCTCATCCGGATGTGCCTCGAGAACGAGATATGTGCAGCTCCTATCGGGATTTGTCAAGACAATCGGGTGGCTTTGCTGGTCTTGTTATATTATCGTCGAAATGTCTTGTACTCCGGATTCCGAGACTGGTCGGGTCTTCCCAGAGAAGGAATATCCTTCGCTGACCGTGAGAGCTTATAATGGGCTGTTGGGACACCCCAGGGTATTATCTTTCAAAGCCTTGCCCATGTTATGAGGAAGATGGGAATTTGTTAATGTCCGTTGTAGTAAACCCGGTTGACCTTGATTAAAACACATCAATCAAGGTGTAACTGGATGGTCTCTTCTCGGCGGAGTCCGGGAAGTGAACACGGTGTTGGAGTTATGTTTGACGAAGTAGTTTCAGATCACTTCTTGATCGCTACTAGCTTCACGACCGCGTTTTGCTTCTCTTCTCGCCTTCTTTGCGTAATGTAGCCACCATATATGCTAGTCGCTGCTGCAGCTCCACCTCACAACTCGTCCTTCCTATAAGCTTAATAGTCTTGATCTCACGGTGTGAGATTGTTGAGTCCCCGTGACTCATGATTCTACCAAAACAGTTGCAGCCGACGATGCCAAGGCAGTATGACGAACCGAGCTCAAGTGGGAGTTCGACGAGGAACGTGGTCGTTATTATGTGTCTTTTCCTGATGATCAGAGTGGAGCTCAGCTTGGGACGATCAGGATCCGTAGCATTTGGGGTAGTCTTTTTTTTTGGTTCCGAGACGGACCTTGAGTGTATTCTGATGATGGATGTTTATTTATGTATTGTGTGAAGTGGCGATCGTAAGCCAACTATGTATCTCTTTCCTTATGTATTACATGGGTTGTGTGAAGATTACCTCACTTATGCACATTTCTTTCAATGCGGTTATGCTCTAAGTCGTGGCTTCGACACGGGAGATATAGCCGCATCGAGGGCGCTATGTTGGTATCGAGCCATCCCCACTTAGGAGCCACCGCTGATTGTTTGTCATGCGTTGTTGAGTCTAGAACAAAATGTTTTGAGTCTTAGGATTATATATATCGGAGAGTAGGATTCTTTTTACTCCCCAGTCCCTTCGTCGCCTCGTGAGGTCTCCCGACGAGAAGTTTTGACTCTCCTCTTCTCAAATTTCACTAAAAAATATTTTAGGATCACGCTGGTATCTTGGAATCGCTTCGATGGTTTTGTGACGAGAACATTGTTCTTGGTGCCTCCCGACATTTAGGGTTGTGGCAGTGTCCCGGGAGTTGAGCTCCGAGGTGTTGTCGCCACAATTTTATCGCTAGTTTCGAATACCGAGCATTGCCGACATCGGAAATCTCTTTGTACAGCTTGTTGGTGAGATAACCCCGATAACCCAAAGATCGGGCGTAGCTCGAGTATTGCCATGACTCAGATAACGGATGCTTTTCAAGGTCGAGGTACACGATTTCAAGGTTTCTTGGTTATGTGTTGACGGATGGATACAATGGATCTAGGTATTGTTAGTTTGGGTGATATATTTTGTGTCCCCCGATCCCCAACACCGATTGCATAACCGTAAAGTTTCGAGTTTATAGGTGGGATTCAAGTAGCTCTTAGCATTTCTTCCCGCAGATATTTGGTTTGTGATTGGGTAATCCTTACCACTTATTTGTTCCAATGTATTTTGTTTTTTTTTCATCAACCCTTAATCAAGTGGCTTCTCACCTTAATGGACGGTGATGTTAGCTTTTGGAATTCATTCGCTCATCCTTGTTCGAATGTTTATTGTGAAGACTATATGTTGCAATTTCTATCCGTTGATTCAACTTGTCTATCTGTCTATCAAAGTGCTAACGGATGTCACCCTCTTCAGGATGGCTCCGCCAATGCGTCTGAATCCAAAACACAATGATGGCAGTCAGTCGAACCCTCCACCTCCACCTCCGCCTCCGGAGGCATGGCAAGCTGTCATGGCATCCACCAATGCAAATGCTCAGATGATTTTGCAACTCTTGCAAGAGCGTACCCAAGGGCAAGGTAACCAAGGAAATCAAGGCCAAGGCAACAACCAGCCGCACTTTGCTACCCTCAATCAGTTCCTCGCTAATCAACCGAAGTCTTTCAGCTTCTGTGCCGAGGCCACAGACGCCGACGATTGGCTTGTGGACATCTGCAAACATTTTGAATGTAGCAATTTCAGACCTGAGGACTTTGTCAAGTTTGCTTCGCTTCAACTCAAGGACCAAGCTGCCGAGTGGTACCAAAGAATACAAAGATTCCAGAGGAGGTCGTGTAATTACCTGGGATGAGTTCCGCCGAGACTTCAAAGCTCACCACATTCCGAAAAGTGTTGTTGAGAGCAAGCGTGAGGAGTTCCAACATCTCAAGCAAGGCGGCATGTCTGTGTATCAATACAATATCCAGTTCCAGAAACTCGCTTGCTTCGCTAAGCAAGACGTCCCTGATGAAAAGAGTATGATCTATCAATTCAGAGGTGGCCTCAGAGAAGATCTGCAATTAGCTCTTGTGCTTTTTGAGCCAGAAAAGTATGATGAATTCTACAACATGGCACTGAAGCAAGAAGCTGCCCAGCTCAAATGTGAGGCTTCTAAGAAGAGAATCAGGGATGCAGTTCAGTCTTCCTCTTCCTCTCAAGTGGTAGCTAAGCAGCAGAAGTTCTACCTTCCTCCTCCTCCGCTCCACCACCTTTATCGCCAGAAGAACTCAGTGGTCGTGGATCTTCCCACCCACCCAACCCAAAGCTATCGTAACAAGTCTAATTCTCAAGCTCCAAGGTCAAATGCTCCTTATCACCGTCCGCCTCGAGAGGTGACTTGGAACAAATGTCGCAGAAGGTCACTATGCTAACAAGTGCTTCAACCAAAGGCGCCTTCCGCCTCCTCCTCCCGTGAGATCTTCCAAGAATGCAAAGGGTCAAGCATAATCCCAAGTCTACAAAGGTGAATATGATGAATGCAGCTCAAGCGAGGAATCTACCGACGTGATAATGGGTAATCTCTCGCTTAATGATATTCCCGCAAAAGTCTTATTTGATACAGTGCATCGCATTGTTTCATCTCAAGACCTTTTGCATCTAAGCATGAGTTGGGTTATCAAGTATTGCCTAGTTCTTTATCAATTGTGTCCCCGTAAGCAAATGACAGCTAATAATTATGTCCCGATGTTTCTATCAAGATGGGCGATTATAGATTTCTGCTAAACCAATTGTTCTTGGCGACTTGGATATTGATCTTATTCTCGGATGGATCGGCTTTCTCAAGACAAGGCTCAGCTTGATTGTGCTGCCAGGAAATTCAATTGACTCACTCTTCTAATGTTGTGATCATCTATGCCGCCGTGATGAAACCATTCGGTTGTTTTCTCTCAATGAGAAGGGCGAATTGATGCTATCTCTCGATTCCAAATGCTTGTGAGTATCAAGATGTCTTTCCGTAAGAGCTTCCAGAATGCCTCCTCACCGCCGCTTGAATTCGTATCGATCTTGAGCCCGCACGAACCCGCTTGCAAGCGCCCATACAAGCTTGGACCTAATGAGCTGAAGGAATTGAAGAAGCAGCTCGATGAACAAGAGCGCCTGGGTTTGATCAAACCGAAGTTCATCTCCTTGGGGTTGTGGTGTTCTTTTGTCCGTAAGAAGGATGGCACGGACCGACTTTTGCGCCGACACCGCCCATTGAATAAGAAGACAATCAAGAACAAGTATCCACTTCCCAACATCAATGAGCTTTTCGAGCAACTCAAAGGTGCTAAAGTGTTCTCCAAGCTTGACCTTCAGATGGGTTATCATCAAATTCAGATTAGTGAACAAGATATTCCCAAGACAGATTCGTAATGCTTTGGTTCTTATGAATATACTGTCATGTCTTTCGCCTTCTCAAGTCTCCTCCAACATTCTCTCAAATGATGAACTTCATCTTCAACCCCTACACCAATGAATTGCCTTGGTCTATCTCGATGATATTCTGGTCTTCCAAGAATAAGAAGGATCATGCCAAACATTTGCGATTGGTGCTCGATAAGCTCGTAGAGCATCAATTTATGCTAAGTTTTCCAAATGTGAATTTTGGCTTGATGAAGTTCTTTACCTTGGTCATATCATCTCCGCCAAGGGCATCGCTGTTAACCCCGAGAAGGTGTCTGCAGTTGTAAATTGGGAACCTCCTCGTATCGTCAAGCAGCTTCAGCAGCTTCTTGGACTTGCAAGCTATTGTCAAGATTCGTTGAGAATTTCTCCAAGATTGCAAAGCCTCTTTCCAACCTCCTCCGTAAGCATGTGAAGTATGTCCGTCTCCCGAGTGTGACATTGCTTTCAATACTCTCAAAGAGAAACTCGTCACAGCTCCCGCCTTGACTCCTCCCGATGAATCCAAGCCATTCAAGTGTTCTGTGATGCTTCTTCAAGGTCTCGTGCTGTGTTAATGCAAGATAAGAAAGTTGTGGCCTATACCTCTCGTCAGCTGAAGCCCAACGAAAAGAACTACCCTGCTCACGATCTTGAGTTGGCGGCAGTTGTCCATGCATTGATAACATGGAGACATCTCTTGTTGGGAAGGAAAGTGGACATATTCACCGATCACAAGAGTCTCAAGTATATATTCACTCAACCCAACCTCAACCTCAGGCAAATTTGATGGGTCGAGATGATTCAAGAGTACAACCCAAGTATTGAATATACTCCGGGCAAGGCCAATGTGATTGCAGAGGCTTTGAGCAGGAAGGCTTATTGCAACAGCTTAATCCTCAAGCCCTTCCAACCGGACCTTTGTGAAGCTTTCCGCAAGCTGAATCTTCAAGTTGTTCCTCAAGGCTTTCTTGCCAACCTCATAGTCTCTCCTACTTTGGAAGACCAAATCCGTGAGGCTCAACTCCTGGATACCATGGTGAAAAAGGTGAAACGTGGTATCGACAAGGGCATTTCCAAGTACAAGTGCTTCCACATTGATGACAAAGATACTCTTTTCTTCGAGGACCGGATTGTGGTTCCTAAGGGTGATCTACGAAAGTCATTATGAACAAGGCGCACAATTCTCTTCTATCCATTCATCCCGAAGTACAAAGATGTACCATGAACTCAAGCAAATATATTGGTGGACTCGAATGAAGCGAGAAATTGCTCAATTCGTGAATGAGTGTGATGTCTACGTATGGGTGAAAGGTAACACCAACGACCAGCTGGTCTCCTCCAACCTCTTGCTATTCCGAATGGAAGTTTGATATTATCGAAATGGACTTCGTGGATCGATTTCCTAAGTCCAAGCGTGGAAATGATGCTATCTTCGTTGTCATTGACAAGCTTACTAAAGTGGCTCATTTTCTTCCTATCAAAGAATCCATCGTAGCAGCTCGCTTGGCGAGCTATACACCTCCGTGATTGTCTCCTTGCACGCCATTCCACAATTGATCTCTTCTGCACTGGGCAGCATTTTTACCTCCAAGTTTTGGGATTCTTTTCAAGGCCATGGGCACCAACATTCGCTTTCAAAGACAGCTTTCCATCCTCAAACAAGTGGCCAAGTCGAGCGAGTCAATCAAATCCTTGAAGATATGCTCAGGGCTTGTGTCATTTCCTTCGTATGAAATGGGAAGATTGTCTTCCATATGCCGAAGTTCTCTTACTACAACAGCTTCCAAGCGAAGTTCGGCAAGGCCCCATTCGAAATTCTCTATGGCGTAAAGTGCCGATTCTCTCAATTGGTCCGAGACAGTGAACGCCAACTTCTTGGAAATGACTTGATCACGTGGTCAAGAAATGTGCAAAGTCATTCGTGAGAATTCAAAGCCGCTAATCGCGCCAGAAGAGCTATTATGATGACAAGCACCGTGATGTGGCTTTTGAAATCGGAGACCATGTCTACCTCCGCCTCTCCAATGAAAGGAACTCGCCGCTCGTATCAAAGGGAAGCTTGCCCCTAGATACGTGGGTCCTTTCAAGATCATTGGCAAAAGAGGCGATCTCGCCATCAACTTGAGCTCCGTCCAACTTCGCGAACGCTGATGATGTGTTTCACGGTCACAGCTTCGCAAGTGCTTCAAGACTCCTGAACGCACTATCAACTTCAAGAAATTGACCTCCAAGAAGATCTCTTATCATGAGCACCCCGTTGCTATTCTTGAAGAAACCGAGCGCAAGACTCGCAACAAGTCAATAAAATTCCTGAAAGTGAAGTGGTCACACCATTCCGACCGAGAAGCCACCTGGGAGCACGAGGATCACCTCCGTTCCGAATATCCGGAGTTTTTTCAGTCCTAGATCTCGGGACGAGATCCTCTTGTAGTGGTGGAGTGTTGTAACACCCCGGATGTAACTTTCCATATTTGTAACTCCAACTCTTTCCATTTTTGGCATTGTGATATGATATTCCCTACGTGGTTGGGTTTTTGTCTTTCGTTTTGCATTTTGTCCATGTCATGCATGTCATATCATGTCATCATGTGCATCTCATTTGCATACGTGTTCGCCTCATGCATCCGAGCATTTTCCCTGCTGTCCGCTTTTGCAATCCGCACTCCTATGTCCCCAGCTTCCCTTTTACATTTTTCCGTGAGCGGTACTAAACTTTCTCGAATGGACCGAGGTTTGTCAAGTGGCCTTGGTACACCACCGTAGACCACCGTCAAGTTTCGAGTCATTTGGAGCTCGCTTGATACTCCAACGGTTAACCGTGATAACCGCAAAGGCCTTTTTGTTGCAGCCCAACACCCTCCAAAATAGCCCAATAACCCATCTAAGTCACTTCCATGTTCTCCGCCATCGGATCACGATCCTGTGGGCGAAAACTACACCTCATTTGGAGCTTCCTAGCTCCTTCTACCTATAAAACACCTCCTCCTCAAATTCCGAACAAATCCGCCTCTAACCCTAGCCCCGCCCTTCCTTCGCTGCCGGACACGTCTCGGGCGGAGCCGGACGCGCCCACCCGCCGCCTCGACCACTCAAAGGCTGGGCCAAGTGGCGGGTCACCATCATCATCACTGCTGGCCGCCAAGGGCTCCGCAGCCTGCCCTCCTGCCCGAGCCGGCGCTTCCGCCACAGACTCTCCTCCTCGCGCCACCTCACCTCACCGCTTCGAGCTGCTGCTTCGCCGCTTGCCGCTGGTCGCTGGTCGCTGCTACTCGGGCGCTGGCCCTCTCCCGCCGCTAACCTCGCTGGCCGCCTGTTGATCCGGCTGGCGCTTTTATAACCGTCGGGCCCTCCCGCGCCTTCTTCTTCCTCTTCGCGCGCTTCCCATGAGCCAAGGCCATTACTTGTTCACAAGGCCGATCCAACGAATCCTAGATCGGTGAAGGTTGACCTCCGAAATCGCCTAAGTCATTTTTCTGCAGATATTTTGTTGCATGTCCATTGCATCATAACTTTGCACCCGTGGCTCCGTTTTGGGCGTGTAGCATACTAATTGTTCGCCTCGACGAGTACAAAATTTCATCTCATTGCATCATTTACATTTGAGCTCATATTGATGCCCGAAATGCTGTTAGAAGAGGGCTATGTGATGTTAGTTTCAGATTCTTATCAGAACATGCACTTTTGTCATTTTTGCCATGATTGATGTGTGCATCCTATGAACTTGAGTCCTACATGTGTTTTGTAATATACCATGCCATCTTTACAGGGGTGTATGATATGTATTTTTGTGATCTCTGTGGTGACTAGCACAAGCATGCAAACTAGGCTTCATGATGTTGCTGATTTCAGCCCCTGTTTTGCTGATATTTTATGCCATGTAAACTTGATGCTACCGAGAGATCCATGCATATTTTGAGATACTTCAGTAAGGATGTTTTGAACATATGGTTATTCTCTATCCATCCATGCCCTTGTTTGCAATTATGGAGTGCCATAGCTTGAGTCAATCGAGCTCTACTTTTGCTATAAAATGTTTCCTGGCAGATTGTTTACATGTTATTCAATTTTGCCAAGGTTGTTGTAGTTGATCCGTGTATGCTATGATGTTGTTCTTGCCATGTATAGCTTCTATGCCATGTCTTCTTGATGGATGTATGCTTATTTTATCATGAGATGCTCTGTAGTGAGTGCATCGAGCTCGCGAAGATGCCTACATAGTTCTGTCAATGTCATGCCCTGTTTGCTGAATCTGTTAACGAAACTTGCTATGTTTACGTGGGTGCTATTACATTTTATGATCCCTTTTGGCTCTTGGTTAGTAAGGGACTTTTGTTCTATGCTTTGATTAGATTCATGCCATGCCTTGTTTTGCTATTATAAGTTCCTGTAGCATGTCGTTTTCTTGCTCTGAACATTGCTTCCTGATGCTGATTCTGCCATGTTGAGTATTTTCACTAAGCCTGTGAAGCTGATATATTTTGCACTTTTGCCATGCTTGTTTGGACCTGTTATGGTGTGATTTAGCCGTAGCTCAGTGTTCATCTTTTGTCAAGCATCTTGAGTAGATCACTGCCATATGCTTTGTTGGTACGCTTGGGTGCAGAGCTTAATTTCTTGTGCTTGCTAAGTGGCATCATGTCATTAATGGCAGATTTGTGCCATTCTTGTTTTGTTTGTCATTTGCAAACCGCATCCGATTCCGTGATCTTTATATCGATTTCAACCAAATCATCTCATCTTTCCAGCGCATACTTGGTTTGCCAAGTTGATGCCTTGTTCATCATTTTCCTTCCGAGCACGATATGCATTGCATCTCACATCTCGCATATCATGCCATGTATTGCATAATGTTGTTTGTGCATCGCCCGTGATTTATTGTGGTTCCATTGTTTGTGTTCTTACTTTGGGTAGAGCCGGGAGATGAGTACGTGAACGGGGAACCTGTTGAGAACGCTTACGAGGATCAAGCTTTCGACAACTCGAGAACTTTGCGCAAGATGACCATACCTCGAAATCACTTCTATCTTTGCTTGCTAGATGCTCGCTTCTTTGCTATGCCTATGCTACGATGCCTATCACTTGCTTATCATGCCTCCCATATTGCCATGTCAAGCCCTAACCATCCTTTCCTAGCAAACCGTTGTTTGGCTATGTTACCGCTTTTCTCAGCTCTTATAGCGCTGTTAGTTGTAGGTGAAGATGAAGTTTGTTCCTTGTTGAACATGGAGATGTTGTTCCTTGTTGTAACATGTTTACTTGTTGGGATATCACAATATCTATTGTTTAATTAATGCATCTATACACTTGGTAAAGGGTGGAAGACTCGGCCTTATGCCCGGTGTTTTGTTCCACTCTTGCCACTTCTAGTTTCCATCATACCGTGTTATGTTCCTTGATTTCGCTCCTTACACGGTTGGGTGATTTATGGGACCCCTTGACAGTTCGCTTTGAATAAGACTCTCCAAAGAAGGCCCAACATTGGTTTTACCATTTGCCACCTAAGCCTTTTTCCCCCGGTTTTCGCGAGCCCGAGGGTCATCTTTATTTACCCCCCCAGTGGCAGGCTCCTTCGAGTGTTGGTCCAACCGAGCCGCCATGGGCCACCTCGGGAAACTCAAGCCTGGTTTTACTCAGAGCCTGCCTCATCCGGATGTGCCTCGAGAACGAGATATGTGCAGCTCCTATCGGGATTTGTCAAGCACAATCGGGTGGCTTTGCTGGTCTTGTTTTATTGCAATGAAATGTCTTGTAGTCCGGGATTCCGAGATCGGTCGGGTCTTCCCGGAGAAGGAATATCCTTCGCTGACCGTGAGAGCTTATAATGGGCTTGTTGGGACACCCCGCAGGTATTATCTTCAAAGCCGTGCTCTGCTGTTATGAGGCGATGGGAATTTGTTAATGTCCGTTGTAGTAAACCCGGTTGACCTTGATTAAAACACATCAATCAAGGTGTAACTGCGGATGGTCTCTTCTCGCGGAGTCCGGAAGTGAACACGGTGTTGGAGTTATGTTTGAGGTAAGTAGTTTCAGATCACTTCTTGATCGCTACTAGCTTCACGATCGCGCCTTTTGCTTCTCTTCTCGCCTCTTTTGTAATGTAGCCACCATATATGCTAGTCGCTGTCGCAGCTCCACCTCACAACTCTGTCCTTCCTATAAGCTTAAATAGTCTTGATCTCGCGGTGTGAGATTGTTGAGTCCCCGTGACTCATGATTCTACCAAAACAGTTGCAGTGCCGACGATGCCAAGGTATGACGAACCGAGCTCAAGTGGAGTTCGACGAGGAACGTGGTCGTTATTATGTGTCTTTTCCCGATGATCAGAGTGGAGCTCAGCTTGGGACGATCGGGATCCGTGTAGCATTTGGGGTAGTCTTTTTATTTTGGTTCCGTAGACGGACCTTGAGTTTATTCTGATGATGGATGTTTATTTATGTATTGTGTGAAGTGGCATCGTAAGCCAACTATGTATCTCTTTCCTTATGTATTACATGGGTTGTGTGAAGATTACCTCACTTATGACATTGCTTTCAATGCGTTATGCTCTAAGTCGTGCTTCGACACGTGAGAGATATAGCCGCATCGAGGGCGCTATAAGTTGGTATCGAGCCATCCCCACTTAGGAGATCCCGCTGATTGTTTGTCATGCGTTGTTGAGTCTAGAACAAAAATGTTTTGAGTCTTAGGATTATATGTATCGGAGAGTAGGATTCTTTTACTCCCCAGTCCCTTCGTCTGCCTCGTGAGGTCTCCCGACGAGAAGTTTTGACTCTCCTCTTCTCAAATTTCACTAAAAAAATTTTAGGATCACGCTGGTATCTTGGAATCGCTTCGATGGTTTTGTGACGAGAACATTGTTCTTGGTGCCTCCCGACATTTAGGGGTTGTGGCAGTGTCCCGGGAGTTGAGCTCCGAGGTGTTGTCGCCACAATTTTATTGTTGCAGTTCGAATACCCGAGCTTTGCCGACATCGAAAATCTCTTTGTACAGCTTGTTGGTGAGATAACCCCGATATCCCAAAGATCGGGCGAGCTCGAGTATTGCCATGACTCAGATAACTGATGCTTTTCAAGTTCGAGGTACACGATTTCAAGGTTTCTTGGTTATGTGTTGACGGATGGATACAAATGGATCTAGGTATTGTTAGTTTGGGTGATATATTTTGTGTCCCCTCAGATCCCCAACACCGATTGCATAACCGTAAAGTTTCGAGTTTATAGGTGGGATTCAAGTAGCTCTTAGCATTTCTTCCCGCAGATATTTGGTTTGTGATTGGGTAACCTTACCACTTATTTGTTCCAACAGCATTTTGTTGTTTTTTTCATCAACCCTTAATCAAGTGGCTTCTCACCTTAATGGACGGTGATGTTAGCTTTGGAATTCATTCGCTCATCCTTGTTCAATGTTTATTGTGAATACTATATGTTGCAATTTCTATCCGCTGATTCAACTTGTCTATCTGCTCATCAAAGTGCTAACGGATGTCACCTCTTCAGATGGCTCCGCCAATGCGCCTCAATCCGAAACACAATGATGGGAGTCACGAACCTCCACCTCCACCTCCGCCCCCGGAGGCATGGCAAGCTATCATGGCAGCCACCAACGCAAGTGCTTAGATGATTTTGCAACTCTTGCAAGAGCGTACCCAAGGGCAAGGTAACCAAGGAAATCAAGGCCAAGGCAACAACTAGCCGCACTTTGCTACCCTCAATCAGTTCCTCGCTAATCAACCGAAGTCTTTCAGCTTCTGTGCCGAGGCCACAGACGCCGACGATTGGCTTGTGGACATCTGCAAACATTTTGAATGTAGCAATTTCAGACCTGAGGACTTTGTCAAGTTTGCTTCGTTTCAACTCAAGGACCAAGCTGCCGAGTGGTACCAGCAATACAAAGATTCCAGAGGAGGTCGTGTAATTACCTGGGATGAGTTCCGCCGAGACTTCAAAGCTCACCACATTCCGAAAAGTGTTGTTGAGAGCAAGCGTGAGGAGTTCCGCCATCTCAAGCAAGGCGGCATGTCTGTATCAATACAATATCCAGTTCCAGAACTCGCCGCTTCGCTAAGCAAGACGCCCCGATGAAAAGAGTATGATCTATCAATTCAGAGGTGGCCTCAGAGAAGATCTGCAATTAGCTCTCGGCTTTTTGAGCCGTAAAAGTATGATGAACTCTACAACATGGCATCAAGCAAGAAGCTGCCCAGCTCAAATGTGAGGCTTCTAAGAAGAGAATCAGTGATGCAGTTCAGTCTTCTTCTTCCTCTCAAGTGGCAGCTAAGCAGCAAGTTCTACCTTCCTCCTCCTCCGCTCTGCCACCCTTATCACCAGAAGAACTCAGTGGTCGGGATCTTCCCACCCACCCAACCCAAAGCTATCGTAACAAGTCTAATTCTCAAGCTCCAAGGTCAAATGCTCCTTATCACCGTCCCCCCTCGAGGTGACTTGGAACAAATGTCGCAGAAGGTCACTATGCTAACAAGTGTTTCAACCAAAGGCGCCTTCCGCCTCCTCCTCCCGTGAGATCTTCCAAGAATGCAAAGGTCAAGCATAATCCCAAGTCTGCAAAGGTGAATATGATGAATGCAGCTCAAGTGGAGGAATCTATCGACGTGATAATGGGTAATCTCTCAGTTAATGATATTCCTGCAAAAGTCTTATTTGATACAGGTGCATCGCATTGTTTCATTTCAAGACCTTTTGCATCTGAGCATGAGTTGGGTTATCAAGTATTGCCTAGTTCTTTATCAATTGTGTCCCCGGGTAAGCAAATGATAGCTAATAATTATGTCCCGGATGTTTCTATCAAGATGGGCGACTATAGATTTCTGCTAAACCAATTGTTCTTGGCGACTTGATATTGATCTTATTCTGGATGGATCGGCTTTCAAAGACAAGGCTCACTTTGATTGTGCTGCCAGGATATTCAATTGACTCACTCTTCTAATGATGTGATCATCTATGCCGCCGTGATGAAACCATTCGGTTGTTTTCTCTCAATGAGAAGGGCAAATTGATGCTATCTCTCGATTCCAAATGCTTGTGAGTATCAAGATGTCTTTCCGTAAGAGCTTCCAGAATGCCTCCTCACCGCCGCTTGAATTCAAGTATCGATCTTGAGCCCGCACGAACCCGCTTGCAAGCGCCCATACAAGCTTGGACCTAATGAGCTGAAGGAATTGAAGAAGCAGCTCGATGAACAAGAGCGCCTGGTTTGATCAAACCGAGTTCATCTCCTTGGGGTTGTGGTGTTCTTTTGTCCAGAAGAAGGATGGCACGGACCGACTTTTGCGCCGACACCGCCCATTGAATAAGAAGACAATCAAGAACAAGTATCCACTTCCCAACATCAATGAGCTTTTCGAGCAACTCAAAGGTGCTAAAGTGTTCTCCAAGCTTGACCTTCAGATGGGTTATCATCAAATTCGATTAGTGAACAAGATATTCCCAAGACAAAGATTCGTAACAAGCTTTGGTTCTTATGAATATACCGTCATGTCTTTCGCCTTCTCAAGTCTCCTCCAACATTCTCTCAAATGATGAACTTCATCTTCAACACCTACACCAATGAATTGCCTTGGTCTATCTCGATGATATTCTGGTCTTCCAAGAATAAGAAGGATCATGCCAAACATTTGCGATTGGTGCTCGACAAGCTCGTAGAGCATCAATTTATGCTAAGTTTTCCAAATGTGAATTTTGGCTTGATGAAGTTCTTTACCTTGGTCATATCATCTCCGCCAAGGGCATCGCTGTTAACCCCGAGAAGGTGTCTCAGTTGTAAATTGGGAACCTCCTCGTATCGTCAAGGCCTTCATAGCTTTTCTTGGACTTGCAACCTATTGTCAAGATTCGCTGAGAATTTCTCCAAGATTGCAAAGCCTCTTTCCAACCTCCTCCAAAAGCATGTGAAGTATGTCCGGTCTCCCGAGTGTGACGTTGCTTTCAATACTCTCAAAGAGAAACTCGTCACAGCTCCCGCCTTGACTCCTCCCGATGAATCCAAGCCATTCAAGTGTTCTGTGATGCTTCTTCAAGGTCTCGTGCTGTGTTAATGCAAGAGAAGAAAGTTGTGGCCTATACCTCTCGCACCGAAGCTCAACGAAAAGAACTACCCCACTCACGATCTTGAGTTGGCGGCAGTTGTCCATGCATTGATAACATGGAGACATCTCTTGTTGGGAAGGAAAGTGGACATATTCACCGATCACAAGAGTCTCAAGTATATATTCACTCAACCCAACCTCAACCTCGTGCAAACTCGATGGGTCGAGATGATTCAAGAGTACAACCCAAGTATTGAATATACTCCGGCAAGGCCAATGTGATTGCAGATGCTTTGAGCAGAAGGCTTATTGCAACAGCTTAATCCTCAAGCCCTTCCAACTGACCTTTGTGAAGCTTCCAAGCTGAATCTTCAAATTGTTCCTCAAGGCTTTCTTTCCAACCTCATAGTCTCTCCAACTTTGGAAGACCAAATTGTGAGGCTCAACTCCTGGATACCATGGTGAAAAAGGTGAAACGTGGTATCGACAAGGGCATTTCCAAGTACAAGTGCTTCCACATTGATGACAAAGATACTCTTTTCTTCGAGGACCGGATTGTGGTTCCTAAGGGTGATCTACGAAAGTCATTATGAACAAGGCACACAATTCTCTTCTATCCATTCATCCCGAAGTACAAAGATGTACCATGAACTCAAGCAAATATATTGGTGGACTCGAATGAAGCGAGAAATTGCTCAATTCGTGAATGAGTGTGATGTCCGCAGTAAGGGTGAAAGGTAACACCAACGCACCAGCTGGTCTCCTCCAACCTCTTGCTATTCCGAATGGAAGTTTGATCATATTGAAATGGACTTCGTGACTGGATTTCCTAAGTCCAAGCGTGGAAATGATGCTATCTTCGTTGTCATTGACAAGCTTACTAAAGTGGCTCATTTTCTTCCTATCAAAGAATCCATCAGAGCAGCTTAGTTGGCGAGCTATACACCTCCGTGATTGTCTCCTTGCACGGCATTCCACAATTGATCTCTTCGCACTGTGGCAGCATTTTTACCTCCAAGTTTTGGGATTCTTTTCAAGGCCATGGGCACCAACATTCGCTTCAAAGACAGCTTTCCATCCTCAAACAAGTGGCCAAGTCGAGCGAAATAATCAAATCCTTGAAGATATGCTCGTGGCTTGTGTCATTTCCTTCGTATGAAATGGGAAGATTGTCTTCCATATGCCGAAGTTCTCTTACAACAACAGCTTCCAAGCTTAGTTCGGCAAGGCCCCATTCAAATTTTCTATGGCGTAAAGTGTCGATTCTCTCAATTAGTCCGAGACAGTGAACGCCAACTTTTGGAAACGACTTGATCACGTGGTCAAGAAATGTGCAAAGTCATTCGTGAGAATTCAAAGCCGCCGAATCGCGCTTTAAGAGCTATTATGATGACAAGCACCGTGATGTGGCTTTTGAAATCGGAGACCATGTCTACCTCCGCCTCTCCAATGAAAGGAACTCGCCGCTCGGTATCAAAGGGAAGCTTGCCCTAGATACGTGGGTCCTTTCAAGATCATTGGCAAAAGACGCGATCTCGCCTATCAACTTGAGCTTCCGTCCAACTTCGCGAACATGCATGATGTGTTTCACGGTCACAGCTTCACAAGTGCTTCAAGACTCGAACGCACTATCAACTTCAAGAAATTGACCTCCAAGAAGATCTCTTATCATGAGCACCCTGCTGTTATTCTTGAAGAAACCGAGCGCAAGACTCGCAACAAGTCAATCAAATTCCTGAAAGTGAAGTGGTCACACCATTCAACGAGAAGCCACCTGAGCGCGAGGATCACCTCCGCTCCGAATATCCGAGTTTTTTCAGTCCTAGATCTCGGACGAGATCCTCTTGTAGTGGTGGAGTGTTGTAACACCCCGGATGTAACTTTCCATATTTGTAACTCCAACTCTTGCCATTTTCGCATTGTGATATGATATTCCTCCGTGATTGGGTTTTTGTCTTTGTTTTGCATTTTGTCCATGTCATGCATGTCATATCATGTCATCATGTGCATCTCATTTGCATATGTGTTCGCCTCATGCATCCGAGCATTTTCCCCTGTCCGCTTTTGCAATCCGCACTCCTATGTCCCCCAAGCGCCCCTTTACATTTTTCCGTGAGCGGTACTAAACTTTCTCGAATGGACCGAGGTTTGTCAAGTGGCCTTGGTACACCACCGTAGACCACCTGTCAAGTTTCGAGTCATTTGAGCTCGCTTGATACTCCAACGGTTAACCGTGATAACCAAGAAGGCCTTTTTAAGTTGCAGCCCAACACCCTCCAAAATAGCCCAATAACGCATCTAAGTCACTTCCATGTTTCCGTCGTCGGATCACGATCCTGTGGGCGAAAACTACACCTCATTTGGAGCTTCCTAGCTCCTTCTACCTATAAAACACCTCCTCCTCAAATTCGGATCAACCGCCTTAACCCTAGCCCTCGCCTTCGCTGCCACGCCGACACG
>JAHIAM010003414.1:0-42223 GCA_021605205.1 Aegilops longissima | reverse complement strand
TGTCATCAACCCAAGAAAGCAAGTAATAGTGGAACATGGGTGATGCAACATAGCAAGCAATCATATCAATCAAGTGAAGCAAGCTAGTAGTGCAAAGATGCAACGTACTAGAAGGAATCAAGGCAATCATGTCATGGATGCAAATAGTGTGCATGAATACTTCACATGACATGTCACAAGCATGAAGGCAAGATATGAGCAAAATAGCATCAATAGCATGGGGCACATGATAAACATGGCAAAAGCAACAAGGATCTCCACCAAGCATGCAAATACACATAGGAGTAACGTAATGGTGAATCATGGGTATATGCAAGCAAGGGTCACAATTGCATGGCAAAGGCATAGAAGCAAGCATAACATGCAAAGTGAACACGATAGAATGGGCATAAGGTAACAAGTGGTAAATAGCCCAAAGCCGTGTGAGAGCCAAGTAGAAGAGATGCGCGTAGTCCTTGCGCAAAAGGAATGGTGGGAATGAAAGTCCACGTGATCCCAAGTCATCGTTGCTCTCAAGAGCTCGTTTAACAACTCTTGGGATTGAGATGTTGACGAGTGTATGTGGGTACCTACACAAAACAAAGACAAAGAGAAAATTGTGTGTGCGTGGTAGATGTACACATCATCCATCATGATGCGCACGTGCATGTGTCGGTTAGCACAAAATATCCAATGCTCGAATAAATGAGATGCGTGATATAGAAACATGTCATCCATCATGATAGGTTTGTTATTATGTATGGCATAATGGAGACTCAAATTGTGTAATGCATCATGAGAAATATCTAGAGCATTGTTATTCATGGAATGCATATGGTGCAAGCAATCATGGAAATCATGCAAAGGATGGGATGAATCAAAATCTCCAAACATGTATGAGGAAACTATGGGGGTCTCCTCATGAGCAAGAGTAGAAATATCATGTGGAGAATATTGACAACATCCACAACAATGCATATTTGGAACAATGTGATCATGGCATGGAATATTAGATGAATTGCATAAATCATGTAAAGGAAGCATGGCAATATCATCACAAGAGAAGCAAAGGCCAATGACCATCATCTCGTCATCTATGCCATAAGTGCAAATGGGATTTATTTTAATGGGGCATGCATAGTTACTATGTTGAGATTGAAATGATGCAATATGGGAGATCTCACTCATAGCATATGACAAATTCAATGGATTGTCAAACATGAAGTGACCAATAGAATTTTCACAAGATATCCTATGAAGCATAGCATCACAACTAGGCAACTCAACATGCTCATCATCATATTCATCATAAATAGGTAAGTCAAGGCATGAAGAAGTTTCACTAGCATGAAGCATGGTAATAGGTGGGTCGACATCATGGGAGCAATCGATGGTAAGGAGTCCACTAGTGGGACAAGAGAAGCACCATCACCTATGTTACCATTGGAGCGTCGCTCATGTGTTGTAGGTGAGGTGTTGAAGATCGTCTCGTTGTCATCTTCATCTTGATGGAACCATGTGGGGGGTGCTTCATCGTCCACCATGGCCATCGTCGTCTCCAATGTAGGGATGGACTCAAATCGAGGATAGGCATGTCGTCATGTAGGAGACCTAGCACCAAAGAAGAAAACACACTAGGAGTAGAGGTTAAGTCGTTAGAAGTCATAGTGGCCTCATGTGTCGTGTCAACTACCTCACTCACTAAGTGTTGTGGCTCACTCACTCCCTCAAGGATGCTCTCACTCGTATGGTGGGTGGAGTCACTCAATGGCGCTCAACCTCACATAGGATGTGTGGCATGCTCTCATGTGTGGGGCTAGTGGTGGTCACACTCATCCTCTCATAGGAAATGCTCTCAATGTCACGTATGGTGTAGTCACTCATATCACTCATGTGGTGGTGGCTCTCCTCACATGGCAATTGGGGCATCTCGACATATGTGGGTGCCGGAGAGATGTAGGTGCAAATGTCTCCATGCGTGGTCGCGTAGCTTGACTCGGAGTATGATTCCAATGTGGGCGCCGTCTTCATGTTGTTGAAGAGGTTCGCGCTCGTCGCCGTGGGTCGAAGGGATGGCCCTTGCTCGACTGCCTTGTCACCGCCTTGGTGTTGGAGGCCCATATGATGTGGCACCTCATAGCTCGTCTCCATGACCGAAGGGAATGTCCAATGCTCGGCCATCTTCCTTGAGGGGCTTCCGAAAATGGAAGTGTCGCCCTCGCTCGTAGGTGGTCGCCTTGGACTTGATGAAGTCGATGTAGGCGTACGTGGGAAGTAGGCGAAGATGCCGTGCGTCCAAAGCGAAGATGCCTTGAGAACACTTGGCGAAGATGCCGAAGTGGTTGATGTAGCCGTAGCGCCGTCTTGGTGGTGGTCGTCTCGCGGTCTTCTCTTGTGCTTATGAAGCTTCGACTTGGCATGAAGTAGGGCTTGTTGGGACTCGTGCATTTGCGCTTGTGGAGCATCTTCATGATGATGATGTCGTTGTCGTGCTTGAGCTCGTAGTAGATGTCGTTAAATGGTAAATGCGTGCACATGATGCTTGAGGTGACTTGTCCTTCATGGCGATGTTGATCACGAGCGTGATGGTGGTCGCCATGTAGATGTGGGCGAGGACGATTTGCACTTGCATCTTTTTCGCTCAAGACTTGTGGCTTGAATGTCGCCGCCTTGAAGATGACGAAGGGAAGAAGACTTGATCAAGGCCGAATCTCCTCCATCCTTGCATCTTGCTCCTCTTTATGTGCGGCAAGCTTCTTGTCAAGTAGTCCCTTCTCCTTGCTTGAGTGATGAATGTTGATGGAGATGTTCTCGATGCGCTCTTGCAATCTTGCTTGTGTGCCTTGCACTTGTCGTTGTAGATCAAAGAGAGACGCTTTGGTGATGTAGTTGTTCACGCCGTCGTTGTTGTTGTAGACCGGAGATGAAATGCCTTGCCTATCCATCACAAGACTCGAGCAAATATGAGTGGGAGAAAGAGAAGAACTTATACCAATGTACCTTGACCGATGTTGAAAATGAATCAAGTTCACTCAAATGCGGACAATGAAATAGCACTATTGGTACCAATCCTTGTCGGTTCTCACACCTACACAAGTAAAGCTTATCGAGGAGCTCGGTGAGGATAGTGGCACAAAATTTAATGCAAAATGTTAGCAAGAGTCAATAATGTTGAAAGAGATTCACAAATTCGCAAGTGAAACAAATGGACCAATAGCAAAGAATGGCACACGGAAACACACACGGATAGATAAATGGGGTCGTGCAACCAAGGAATGAGCACAAAATGTGGAATCCACGGAAAACGCTTCGTGTTGCACAACTCAAGAGAGACGCTAGCACGATTGCTCAATAGGCGGATCGACACTTGTGCACAACCTATAAGATGCAAATAAACTTCTATCCCAAATATGCTATGTATGTATGGTTACCGGTGTTTCTCTCACAATGATCCAAGATGATCAAGTATGATACCATATGATATATTTGGATGCTATGGCTATTGCTTACAAGCTCTTTGCTATTTCTCTTTTGCTTAAAAGCTTATTCTCTTTTTTTTTTGTATGTATGGCCACTTTTGCACAATGCACAAACCAAGATAGCTTTTGTGTATATGCGGGAACGATATTGTGACACAATGGATGATATGATGATACCAAGATGATATGGTATGTATGCAATGGATGGTATGATCACAAAAGTGCACAAGTAACGTTGCCGGCAATACTCAAATGGCTAGTCTCGATAGGCAAGTAACGCAAAAGTAAGGCTAGGGGTTAACAATGCAATGGCAAGGGGAATATACAATGGAGGGATACCACGATACCAAGATGATATGGAGGTTACCGTCCGGGTGATGATGAGTAGCGGTGTTCTTGATGTGGATACCAAGATGATGGAGACTCGTCCTAAGTGGCGAAACACCTTAGGAAACGGAAAAACCGCGCACTCAAAATCTCAAACTTCAATTGTCAAAGTGGTGGTAGCGGAAAGCGGTGGTGGTTTGCACTTGGCAATGCGGAAGTGGAATGATGGGCTATACACGTGTCGGAGTTGAAGTTGCCGTCCCTAAGTAGCCGAAACACCTTAGGAGACACAAGCCACAACTCGAAAAAGCTCAATCAACAATTGGGTTAAGTTGGGTTGTCGGAAGTGTATGGTGGGCAAGGTTATGTGGAAGTGGTGGTGGTGGTCGATGAAGAAGCAATCGTCCTAAGTAGCGAAACACCTTAGGAGACTCGAATCACTACTCAAGCAACCACTAATGCTATGGGGAACAAAATTGGTTAGGTTAGGAAGTCGGTGGTGGTTATGCGACGATGTGGCGGAAGCCCTAGGCAAAGATGCCAAAGTTCACAAAATTTTATGGAGTCAAATGGTGATGGTAGTATTTTTATTGGAAGGGGGATGTCAATAGCTTCAAAACGAGCTAAAGAACGTCAAAATCGGACTCCGGATGAATTAGTTATGGCGAAGCGGTGAAAGTCGGAAGGCTGAAACTGGCTAGGGCAGTAGTACCGCTGGGAGGGCGGTAGTACCGCTCGTAAGCGGTAATACCGCTTGGACGGGCGGTAGTACCGCTCGTGTCGGGTTTTTCGCAAAATCTGGCTCGGGAGGCGGTAGTGCCGCTTGGAAGGGCGGTAGTACCGCTTGGAGGTGCTAAGCGGTAGTACCGCTTGGAAGGGCGATAGTACCGCTGTCGTGTCGGGATTTTCGCAAATCCGGATAGGGGCGCGATTTTGGGGCGGAAATGGATGATTTCGGGGTCAAAATTGGAGAGATTTCGTGGAGGAAAGATGGGGAAACTTGGGGGAATGCTAGATCCACTTGAAACCAAGCAAATCCATGGATCAAAATCAACAAAACATCATCAAAACTAACAAATCACAAAAAAATTTGGGGCTATTTTTGGTGGGGATTTTCGGATTTAGGACGAAATCAACAAAATCAAGCTAGAAAAAGAGGGGTAGGGGCTCCAAAAACGTGATCAACGTGGCTCATGATACCATAGGCGATGTAGGCGAAACCCTCGTGGGCGATCTTTCACGTTTGGAGAGAATCCCTCGAGGAACACGAAGAACGAGCGGAAGAACACGAGGAAAACACGGGAGAGCGAGAGAGATCACTCAACCGACAAGAAAACGATCACACAAGTGCTAGATTATCGAATGCATAAAGTGATACAAGATCCGAGATCAACAAAGGAAAGATACAAGGGTAGCCGTTCTTCTCCGCGAGGAGGTCTTGATGGGGTCCACCCTAGGAGGGGGTCTTGAATCCGCTTGGGGGATCTTCTCCGTAGAGGTCCTGATCTCGAAGGAGAAGTAGCCAAGTGGATGAGCAAAGGCTCTCACACCGAAATATGAGCAAATCCAAAGCTAACCCTAGCTAGGAGGAGGTAGGGGAGTTTATATAGCATATGTCCACGAAGGGGTAAGTGAGGAGGGGATACATGGGCCTCTGGCCCGACTCTGCGATGGCAGGCGGTAATACGGGCAAAGGCGGTAGTACCGCTCAAGCGTAGTGCCGCTTAGGCTGAGCGGTAATACTGGGGCCGGATCGTCGAACACTAGTACTTGTCGGGTTGAGCGGTAGTGGCGGCGGCGATGGGGCGGTAGTACCGCTGGTTAGCGATAATACCGCTTACGAAGCGATAGTACCGCTCGGGGCCTTTAGCGGTAGTACCGCTTGGTGTTGGCGGTAGTACCGCTCGCCTGGTCTTCTTTCTCCTTCTCCTTCGTTCGCTCACAAGACGCTTGGCCTTGGTCCTTGGGCTCTCCATGGTCTCCTCGGGTGTACTGAGTATGCACAAGGTCCGCTCTTGAAGTAGCATCCATGTCTTACATGCGGAAAGGGAAGATTCGGAAAGGAGCGAGTTCACCTTAGGTCCAATGGCGCAAAGTCGAGGTCTCATCTTATGTATCCTTGGGGCTTGGAGAGTAGATGGAGTGTACATGGGGATGAACGTGGGATGCTCCGCATCAGCCTATACTTAAGTATTTCGAAATTACATGGGCCTGGCCCAATAATAAGGTGACGCAGCACCTAGAATAGCCTATGGACGAATATTATGAAGTGGCATCTTGTATATTTCGTCCAAGGCCTCATGCACTCATTAGGGTGGCTTCAAAGTCCTGGAATCATCACTTGTAACTCCGTTCTTGTTCTCCTTAGCATGGCATTATCTCCATGCTTGTTCTTGCTCAATGTCCATCCTTCTCCAAGCTAGGGCCTTCATTTGTAAGCAAAACAAATGTATCCAATTTAGGCAGCATCATATTCTCATGAACATTAGAATCATTACCAAGAAACGAAAGTACCGATAATTTAATTGGCGTCATGAGCTCTAGTAATTGGTCCGAAGATATGTAGCAAGAGGGCTGTGGGTGTAACAATGGTATTGATGTCCTCATCAAAACAAATGTATCCAATTTAGGCAGCATCATATTCTCATGAACATTAGAATCATTACCAAGAAACGAAAGTACCGATAATTTAATTGGCGTCTGCGAGCTCTAGTAATTGGTCCAAAGATATGTAGCGATGAGGGCTGTGGGTGTAACAATGGTATTGATGTCCTCATCAGTGATGATGTGCCATCTTCGGCCTTCATCCATGGTGACGGCGATGAGATGGTTGAGTATTTCACTTCGACCACGGCGACGTATGATGACTTGAGTGACTTGTGCCACCATATTGAGAGTGAGAGTGATTTCACCCTAGCCCCACATATAATGTGTTATCCCAATTCCCATGTGACGAGAGCCACAACCCCCACCACTTGAGTGAGATGAGTGACTCCACCATATGTGAGATTGAGTGCACCTATTTTGAGGAAGTGAGTGAACCACCACATAGAGAGAGTGTGATAGTTGATAGGGCATGTGAGGCCACTTTGATTTCTAACGACTTAACCTCTACCTCTATTATGTCTTCTCATTTGGTGCTAGGTACCATTTATGATGACCGCCGATTCCCGACGACTTCGTCCTTCCTTTGGACAAGACGATGGCCATGGTGGAATATGATGCACCCCCCACATGGTTCCATCAAGATGAAGATGACCACCATTTGGTCTTTCCCACCTCACCTACACTACATGAGTGGAATGACATAGGTAACATAGGTGAAGGTGATGCTCTAGTCCCACTAGTGGATATTCTTGACATTGATTCCTTGCATGATGTTGATCAACCTATTACCATGCTTCATGCTAGTGCGACTTCCCCATGTGATGATTTCTTGCCCATTTATGATGAATATGATGATGAGCATGTTGAGTTGCCTAGTTGTGATGCCATATTGCATAGGATTTCTTGTGACAATTCTTTAGGTCACATCATGTTTGACAATCCGCTTGACTTGTCATATGCTATGAATGAGATCACCCATATGTCATATTTGCAATCTCTTCGTAGTGACTATGCATATGCCATTAAAATGAACCCAATTTGCACAAATTGCACAGATGACAAGCCCATGGTTATTGGCATTTGTTTTTCTTGTCATGATATTGATATGCTCCCTTTGCATCATTTATCTCATATGCCATGCCATGACCAACTAGCTTCGGATATGCATTGTTTTGGATGTTGTCCATTTTCTCCATATGATGTTTACAATATTGCTAATAAGGAGACCCCCATAGTTTCCTCATACATTTTAGGAGATTTGGATCCATCCTATCCATTGCATGATCCCAATACTTGTGTGCACAATATGTTTCCCATGAATGAAAATGCTATTGATGTGCCATATAATTGTATGCTTAATTTGCATCCCCATCGTGTCATTCATAATAACTATTCTTTCATGATGGATGACATGTTCTTATACCATGCATCAAATTTCTTTGAGCGATGCTTATCTTGTGCTAACTCACACATGCACATACACATCATGATGGATGATGTGTACATTTACCACACACACAATTTCTTTCGCTTGTGTATTTGTTGTGTAGGTACCCATGAACATTTGTCGACCTCACAATCGCATGAGTTGACAAAACGAGCTCTAGAGAGCAATGATGACTTGGGATACCATGGATTGCCTTTCCCACCGCTCTCTTCACGCGAAGACTTCGAGCATTTCTTCTATATGACCCTCACATGGTTATGGGTTATTGTCAATTACATATTCTATGCCCATCTTGCCATGCTCACTTTGCATGATATGCTCACTACTATGCCTTTGCCATGCATTTGTGACCCATGCTTTGCATTACACATGATGATTGATTCTCATACTTGTATGTGTATTTGCGAGTTTGGTGGAGATATTGCTTATTCTTGCCATGTTTACTTTGTGCCCAATGCTTATGATCATACTTTGATCTTGCTTTGTGTTCGTGCTTGCGATATGTCATGTGCATTGCCTATGCCCATTAATTGCTCACATGACATGATTGCCATGATTTCCTCTAGTGTGTTGCATCTTCGCTCCACTAGTTTGCACAAATTGATTACTATGATTTCTTACCTTGTTGCATCACCGATGATTCATACTTGCTCACTTCATGCGGTTAATGACAACCATCTACATGCTTTGCACATGATTGCTATTGCTTCTTGTCATATCTCTCCATATGTTGCCTCCCTTATGCTAAATGATTTGCCATGTATTGAGCGCAACTATGCCTTTAGTCTTGATAATGAGTTTGCCCACATAGCATTCTCACATATATTTGGAGATTTTGACATAGTTCTTGTGAAGCATTCTTGTCTTACTTCTTTGCACCATATACCTAGTGCCATGAATATCGCCATTGTTGCATCATATTATTCATGCACCTGTGCTTCTAATGGTTATGTGCAAAAGATGAGAACCATCATGATGGATGATGTGTTTATCTACCATGCGCATACATTCTTTGCTTTATTGTGTGCATGTGTAGGATACTTGGACTTTGTGTCGACTTCCAGGTCACGTGAGTTGACCATTCGAGCTCTTGAGAGCGAGCCTATTCTACCACGAATCGCTTCTACACCGCTTTTGCTTGTGTTTTGGCATTGTGAAGGACACACAAGGACATGCTTTCAAGGTGATATCCTTCTCTTTTGAGAACCCCCAAATCATGATCATGGATATTATGGATCATACTACTTGTGTTGCTTGCCCCATGAGACTTATTGTTCTTCTTGGACCACTTGATTGCACACATGTTAGAGATCTTGCTTCGACTTGTCATTTTCACCATTCCATGCATCATGATATATATGCCTTGTGTGTTGCATCCAATTCTTGGATTACTTGTTCTTCTCACATGTTTGGTTGCAATAATGTCATCACTTCACATATGCCATGTCCCATTGATTGCTACACATGCTTGTCTTGATTGCCTCACACATGATGAACAATTGCTCTTTCTATTGTGTTGAGTGCCATACTATCTTCATTACACCCTATGCATGTTATGCTTGGATTGTCTTGCACTTGACCCATGTGTTTAGACACATCATTTTACTTGGTGTTTTGAATGATCCTATGCCTACCATCGACCATTTGTCGAGCGCTTTATGCATGATCGCTATGACCGTGAGGTTGATGCTTCTTCTCTTGTTACACATATTTGCATCACTACCTCACATTTACATGCTTGTTAACATGATGTCCTTCTTTGTGCTCAATTTATGTGCTTACATGCCATGTCACAATCCTTTGTCACACCATATGCTATGCTTGATGACAACACTTGCTGGGTGAATCACCTCTTGAATGCTTGGTTTTGCGCTAATGCTAACCGCATTTGTTTTTCCAAGTGTTTGTTCTCCTTGCTCCTTTTGAAGGAATCACGAGACAGTGCGACATTGGAGAGTGCCCATCTCAAGCTTCAAGCTGACGAGAACTTGGTGATCGACCACTACTACACGGCGATGCCATCTTTCCCATGGTGATTTGGATTTCGATCCGAGGTCGGACCTTTCCCAAGGGGGAGGGGATGATGCGGAGCATCCTACGGACATCACCATGTCAAGAGTTCATTTGGCAAGTGACACGTGCGACATCTACTTCACATACACAAAGGTGAATCATCTCCTTTACGCGTGCTCGCTTAACCCCTTCGAGGATGGTATACTACTTGACACTCCACTCGTGTGCATGCATAGGTATTGTCGGAGCTTCACGGATGACGAGGAGGAGTGCAAGCGCCAACGATCACCAACACCATCTGCGAGGGAAGCGTGGAAGAGAAGGAAGAAGAAGCGTGGACAAGCTTTTGGAAAGCCCGGAACATCCGGCCGTTGCTCGAAACTTACGGCCACCGGAACCTCCGGCCATCCCGGAGCTTCCGGCCCTGCTGCACCGAAGCCGTCCGAGAGTGTGCCAACTGTCTGGATAGCCCGGACCTTTGCCCGGAACCTCCGGTGCCCGGACCTTCCGGCCGTCCCGGGAACTTCCGGCCCTGCCTGCACACAGAGACTCGGGCCAAGGCCCATGTACCCATTCGCCCCTCACTTACCCCTTCGTGGCTACTACTATATATACTCATCCCCCTCCTGATGTAGGGCGGAACCCTATGTGGACGATCTTTCACGTTTGGAGAGGATCCCTACGAGGAACACGAATAACGAGAGGAAGAGCACGTTGGAAATCACGGGGGAAAACTCAAGAGAATCACTCAAACCAACAAGATTCGATTACACATGCGCTAGATCGATGAACACAAAGAGAGATACACGATCCACGATCAACAAAGGACGATACAAGAGGTAACTGGGTTCTTCTCCGTGAGGAGGTCTTGATGGGGGCCACCCAAGAGGGGGTCTTGAATCCGCTTGGAAGGATCTTCTCCGATGGAGGCACGTCTCCGAGGAGAAGGTAACCAAGTGGATGAGCAAAGCTCTCACACAAACATGAGCTAAGCCTTTGCTAACCCTAACTAGGAGGAAGAGGAGGTCTATTTTTAGTCTTAGTGCAAATGGGGGCGAAGTGAAGGGGTACATGGGCCTCAGCCCGAAACTCTGCGCACAGACAGGCGTCGGTCGTCCGACAGGTACCGAATGTCCGGTGGGTCCCGAGGGTCCGGTCGTTCGGAACTTGTCGGACGTCCGGCGTTTTGGCTCGGGTGTGGGTTTGTCGGTCATCCGGGCGCTGGAGGATGTCGGACGTCCGGTCGGCGTCGGTCATCCGATTGCTGTAGGTCTCGTTGACTTGGGCTGGCTGGTGAAGACTCCAGGCGTCGGACGTCCGGTCGGTTTCGGTCATCCGATCGCTGTAGGTCTCGTTGACTTGGGCTGGCTGGTGAAGACTCCAGGCGTCGGACGTCCAGTGATGACCGGTCGTCTGGTGACTTCCAGGCGTCGGACGACCGGTCCAGACCGGTCGTCCGGTGGTTGTAGCTTCGGGCAACTTCTTCTCTTGGTCCTTGTACTTGGTGTCCTCGCCGTCTTGTCCATGGTCTTCCTCCTTGTTCCTGGTCATGCATAGCACATATATTTGAGGTAGTAACCATGTCTCACATGTGGGAAGTGACGGTTCGGAGAGGAGCGAGTTCACCTTGTGTCCAATGTCGTATATTCGAGGTCTCATCATATGTCCACTTGGGGTTTGGAGAGTAGTCGGAGTGTACATGGGGATGAACGTGGGATGTTCCGCATCATCTCCCCCCCCCCTTGGGAAAGATCCGACCTCGGATCGTGATCCTCATCACCATGGAAACGGTTGTCGGGGAAGAACTTGTAGTTGGACGGAGTTGAAGACATGGCGCAATCCAAGTAGTCCAAGGTGTTGCCGGAGTGATAGACATGCAAAAGGAGCAAACACAAGCAACACTAGGAAATACAATGGTTAGCGCACACAAAGTGTCCATCATGTAAGAATGAGTCCGTGAGGCAAGATTGTTCGTGACAAAGCACATGAAGCTTAGCAAGATGAAATGGAATAAGATATAAAGCATTCAAGGGAGCAAAAGCATTCATTGTGCACACAAATGTGTTGTGAATATGATGAATGCAACCACGGTGCAAAATGATGTCATAGTGAGACGGTTTATCAATAGCATGAATATGGCAATGGATGCTCAATATGATTATGTTATCATGCAATTGATGGTAGGCAATATTATCACGATGTATGAATATGCCATCAAGAAAGATCACAACAAATTTGCTAAGGAAGTGCACAAGCTCATATATCATGGATGACATGGAAATAGATGCAACAAGACAATCATAATGTGTGTCAATCCATGCATAGGGAGAAAATTTGTCATTGGTGGTGTTGTACCATAGCTCGATGTCGTGGCACTCCTCAACTTGAAGGTTCATAGTGATGCGGAGCATCCCACGTTCATCACCATGTACACTCCGACTACTCTCCAAGCCCCAAGGATACAGGAGATGAGACCTCGACTATTCGCCGTTGGACACAAGGTGAACCCGTTCCGACATGCTTCCCCTTTCCATTCGTGTGAGACATGGTTGCTACCTAAGGCGAGGACTCTATGCATGCCTAGGTACCAAGGAGACCCTCTCGGAGATGCTCGGAATGATGGACAAGTCCCCAAGTACAAGGATGAAGGAACACGACGAGAGGAACCGGAGAAAATCTGCAGAGCCCAGACATCCGGCGTCAGCCGGACATCCGTCCCTTCCCGCAAGCCCGGACATCCGGCCCCCATCACAGCAGCCGCAAAGCTATAGGGCCCGGACATCCGGCCCCAGGCCCCGGACATCCGGCTCTTAGGAAGCCCGGATATTCGCCCCTCGCCTGAAATCCGGCCCCCATCACCGATTCGTTTGGAAGACCCGCCAGCCGGACATCCGGCGTCTCGAAAGCCGGACATCCGGCCCGACGCCGGACATCCGGCGTCTCGAAAGCCCGGACATCCGCCCGACGCCTGGACATCCGGCCTCCACTGTAGCAGCGATGCATCCGGACTTGTCCTTGTACCCTTCGCCCCTAGACTATATATACTTCATCCCTTCCTCTTTTTAGGGTTAGCGTTGATTTAGCTCATAGATAGAGCTTCGCTCATCCACATCGGATCTACTCCACGAGAGAGACCGAGGCCCCTCTTCGGAGAAGATCCACCTTGGATTCAAGACCACCCTTTGCGGAGAAGACCCTCATCAAGACCTCCTCACGGAGAAGAACGGCTACCGTTTGTATCGTCCTTTGTTGACCTTGAATCATGTATCTCCCTTTGTGTTCCATCGATCTAGCATTTGTGTGACCGATTCCTTGTTGGTTGAGTGATTCCTCTCTCGTTTTCTCCGTGTTTCCCTCTTGTTCTTCCGCGTGTTCTTCGTAATCCACCGTAGGATCCGCTCCAACGTGAAAGATCGCCCACGTAGGGTTCCGCCCTACATCATCTATGGTATCAGAGCTTAGGTTGATCACGTTTTTGGAGCCCCTACCCCTCTTTTTCTAGCTTGATTTTGTTGATTTCGTCCTAAATCCGAAAATCCCCACCAAAAATAGCCCCAATTTTTTTTGTGATTTGTTAGTTTTGATGATGTTTTGTTGATTTTGATCCGTGGATTTGCTTGGTTTCAAGTGGATCTAGCATTCCCCCCAAGTTTCCCCACCTTCCATCCACGAAATCCATCAAATTTTGCCCCCGAAATCATCAATTTCCGCCCCCAATTCGAAAATTTCCGCCCCAAACGAGATCGGGATCCGTCGGGCCGGACATCCGGCCTCGGTCGGACATCCGAACCTCGGGCGGACATCCGACCATCTGGCGGACATCCGCCCCAAGCCGGACATCCGGCCTGGAGCACCAAATCCGCTCGATTCGGACATACACCCCGAAATCCGGCCCCGAGCCCCGGATATCCGGCCCTTGTGATTTCAGTTTTTTTCCGTTTCACCGTTTTGTCCATAACTAATTCATCCGGAGTCCGATTTTGACGTTCTTTAGCTCGTTTTGAAGCTATTGACATCCCTCATCCCATAAAAATACTACCACCACCATTTGACTCCATCAAATTTTGTGAACTTTGGCATCTTTGCCTAGGGCTTCCACCACATCCTCCGCATAACCACCACCGACTTCCGCAACCTAACCAATTTTGTTCCCCATAGCATTAGTGGTTGTTTGAGTAGTGATTCGAGTCTCCTAAGGTGTTTCGGCTACTTACGGACGATTGCTTCTTCATCAACCACCACCACCACTTCCACATAGGCGTGCCCACCATACACTTCCGCCACACCCCCAACTTAACCCAATTTTGTTTGAGTTGTGGCTTGTGTCTCCTAAGGTGTTTCGGCTACTTAGGGACGGCAACTTCAATTCCGACACGTGTATATCCCATCATTCCACTTCCGCATTGCCAAGTGAAAACCACCACCGCTTTCCGCCACCACCATTTGACATTTGTCATTTGAGATTTTGAGTCCGCGGTTTTTGCGTTTCCTAAGGTGTTTCGGCTACTTAGGGACGAGCTCTATCATCTTGGTATCTACATCAAGAACACCGCGAATCATCATCGCAAAGGACGGTAACCTCGACGACACCATTGTATATTCCCCTTGCAAATTGCATTGATAACCCCTAGCCCATTTTGCGTTACTTGCCTATCGAGACTAGCCATTTGAGTATTGCCGGCAACGTTACTTGTGCACATTAGTGATCTACACCATCCATTGCATACATACCATATCATATTGGTATCATATCATCCATTGTGTCTCAAGTTTGTTCCCGCATATACACAATTGCTATCTTGGTTTGTGCATTGTGCAAAGTGGCCATAGAAAAAATAAATAAATAAAGCTTTTAAGCAAAAGAAAGAGAGCAAAGAAGCTTGTAAGCAAGTGCCATAGCATCATACCATATTGCATATAAGATTGTCATATCCGATCATCTTGGATCATCTTGAGAAAAACACCGGGAACTATACATACATAGCATACTTGGGATAGAAATTTATCCATTTTGCATCTTATAGGTTGTGCACAAGTGTCGTATCCGCCTATTGAGCAATCGTGCTAGCGTCTCTCTTGAGTTGTGCAACACGAGCGTTTTCCGTGGATTCCACATTTTGTGCTCATTCCTTGGTTGCACGACCTCATTTATCTATCCGTGTGTGTGTTTCCGTGTGCCATTCTTTGCTATTGGTCCATTTGTTTCGCTTGCGAATTTGTGAATCTCTTTCAACATTATTGACTCTTGCTAACATTTTGCATTAAATTTTGTGCCACTATCCTCACCGAGCTCCTCCATAAGCTTTATTTGTGTAGGTGTGAGAACCGACAAGGATTGGTACCAATAGTGCTATTTCATTGTCCGCATTTGAGTGAACTTGATTCATTTTCAACATCAGTCAAGGTACATTGGTATAAGTTCTTCTCTTTCTCCCACTCATATTTGCTCGAGTCTTGTGATGGATAGGCAAGGCATTTCATCTCCGGTCTTCGACAACAACGACGGCGTGAACAACTACATCACCAAAGCGTCTCTCTTTGATCTACAACGACAAGTGCAAAGCACAAAATCAAGATTGCGAGGCGCGCCGAGAACATCTCCATCGACATTCATCACTCCGAAGCAAGGAGAAGGGACTACTTGACAAGAAGCTTGCCGCACATAAAGAGGAGCAAGATGCAAGGATGGAGGAGATTCGGCCTTGATCAAGTCTTCTTCCCTTCGTCATCTTCAAGGCGGCGACATTCAAGCCACAAGTCTTCGGAGCGTGAAAAAGATGCAAGTGCAATTCGTCCTCGTCCACATCTACATGGCGACCACCATCACGGTCGTGATCCACATCGTCATGAAGGGCAAGTCACCTCCAAGCATCATGCGCACGACGACGACGAACGCCAAGGAGCTCTAGCACGACAACGACATCATCATTATGAAGATGCTCCTGGCGCAAATGCACAAGTCCCATCACGCCAAGTCGAGCTTCATAAGCACAAGAGAAGACCGCGAGACGAGCACCACCAAGACGGCGCTACGGCTACATCAACCACTTCGGCATCTTCGCCAAGTGTTCTCAAGGCATCTTTGCCTTTGGACGTACGGCATCTTCACCTACTTTCCGTGAGTTCGCCTACATCGACACCTTCAACAAAAAGGCGACCACCTACGAGCGAGGGCGACACTTCCATCTTCGGAAGCCCCTCAAGGAAGATGGCCGAGCATGGGAAACTCCCTTCGTTCATGGAGACGAGCTATGAGGTGCCACATCATATGGGCCTCCAACACCAAGGCGGTGACAAGGCAGTCGAGCAAGGGCCATCCCTTCGACCATGGCGATGGCCGAACCTCTTCAACAACATGAAGGCAGCGCCCACATTGGACTCATACTCCGAGTCTAGCTACTGCGACCACGCATGGAGACATTGCACCTACATCTCTCGGCACCCACATATGTCGAGATGCCCCAATTGCCATGTGAGGAGAGCCACCACCCCATGAGTGACATGAGTGACTCCACCCTATATGACATTGAGTGCATTTCCTATGAGAGGATGAGTGTGACCACCACTAGTCCCACACTTGAGAGCATGCCACACATCCTATGTGAGGTTGAGCGCCATTTGAGTGACTCCACCCACCATACGAGTGAGAGCATCCTTGAGGGAGTGAGTGAGCCACAACACTTAGTGAGTGAGGTAGTTGACACGGCACATGAGGCCACCATGATTTCTAACTACTTAACCTCTACTCCTAGTGTGTTTTCTTCTTTGGTGCTAGGTCTCCTACATGACGACATGCCTATCCTTGATGAGTCTATTCCTCCATTGGAGACGACTATGGCCATGATGGACGATGATGCACCCCCCACATGGTTCCATCAAGATGAAGATGACAACGAGACGATCTTCAACACCTCACCTACAACACATGAGCGACGCTCCAACGGTAACATAGGTGATGGTGCTTCTCTTGTCCCACTAGTGGACTCTCTTGACTTCGATTGCTCCCATGATGTTGACCCACCTATTACCATGCTTCATGCTAGTGAAACTTCTTCATGCCTTGACTTACCTATTTATGATGAATATGATGATGAGCATGTTGAGTTGCCTAGTTGTGATGCTATGCTCCATAGGACATCTTGTGAAAATTCTATTGGTCACTTCATGTTTGACAATCCATTGAACTTGTCATATGCTATGAGTGAGATCTCCCATATTGCATCATTACAATCTCAACATAGTAACTATGCATGCCCCATTAAAATAAATCCCATTTGCACTTATGGCATAGATGACGAGATGATGGTAATTGGCTTTTGTTTTTCATGTGATGATATTGCCATTCTTCCTTTACATGATTGGTGCAATTCATCTACTATGTCATGCCATGATCACATTGAACCAAATATGCATTGTTTTGGATGTTGTCAATATTCTCCACGTGATGTTTCTACTCTTGCTCATGAGGAGACCCCCATAGTTTCCTCATACATGTTCGGAGATTTTGATTCATCCCATCCTTTGCATGATTCCCATAATTGCGTGCACCATATGCATTCCATGAATAACAATGCTCTACATATTTCTCATGATGCATTACACAATTTGAGTCTCCATTATGCTATACATAACAACAAACCTATCATGATGGATGACATGTTTCTATATCACGCATCTCATTTATTTGAGCATTGGATATTTTGTGCTAACCGACACAGGCATGTGCGCATCATGATGGATGATGTGTAGATCTACCACGCACACACAATTTTCCCTTTGTCTTTGTTTTGTGTAGGTACCCACATACACTCGTCAACATCTCAATCCCATGAGTTGACGAAACGAGCTCTTGAGAGCAACGATGACTTGGGATCACGTGGACTTTCATTCCCACCATTCCTTTTGCGCAAGGACTACCCGCATCTCTTCTACTTGGCTCTCACACGGCTATGGGCCATTTACCACTTATCACCTTATGCTCATTTTACCGTGTTCACATTGCATGCTATGCTTGCTCCTATGCCTTTGCCATGCAATTGTGACCCTTGCTTGCATTTACCCATGATGCACCATTATGATATTCCTATGTGTATTTGCATGCTTGGTGGAGACCCTTGTTACTATTGCCATGTTTATCATGTGCCCCATGCTATTGATGCTTGTTGTGTTGGGAGAGTCATGATGTCCCATTGCTATTTACATATGGCCTCTCGCCAATACATTGATGATAATTTTCTCATATCTTGCTTTCATGCTTGTGCTATGCCATGTGAATTATCCATGCCCACTATTTGCACACATGACATGCTTGCCATGATTCCTTCTAGTATGTTGCATCTTCGCACTACTAGCTTGCTTGACTTGATTGCTATGATTGCTTGCTTGGTTGCATCACCCATGTTCCACTCTTACTCGCTTTCTTGGGTTGATGACATATATGTTCATGCCTCTCACATGATATATCTTGATCATTGTCTCTCGTGTCCATTAGTTGCCTCTCTCATATCCACTTGTATTGAATTCAACCATACTATGCTTATTGATCTTGGAGACTTTGACACTTTACTTGTGATGCATGCTTGTTTGATTGCGCCTATTGCATTTGGTTGTTCTTGCATCATATGCCTCCATACTTTGAAATGCTCCCTTGTTCTTTCTTATGATGAGCATGATGCATACACTTGTTGGGTATCTTACCACTCAAATGATAGGTTTTGCACTTCCGCTAACCTCATTCGTTTTTCCGAGTGTTTGTCATGTTCTTTCGTTTTGAAGGATTCACAAGGCATTACCGTCATGAGACATATTGGTTACGTGAAGGCATACACGATGTGCGACACCAACATTTTCGACATCCTCAGAAAGGTGAACTCCTTCCCTTTGAGCCATCCTCAAATACGCATATTGGATGGGTCACTCTTTCATTGTTGTTTCCTTCTTGTTATCTACATGATACATCTCGCGACCGGAGGATCAACATTGGAGATTGGCTCTATGGACCTTGACATTGAGGAGCGCTCGGACTTACTGGATGCACCTTCGGTTTTCCACTCTTGCCACAACATCGAGCATTGGTATACCAACACCTCCATATTTGTTGATTGTGCTCATACTCATGCTCGATGGACATATCATACTCACCACAAATTTGCGTCTTATGCATGGATTGACTCACATTATGATTGCCTTGTTGCATCTTGTATTCCCATGTCATACATGATATATGAGCTTGTGCATTTTCTTAGCAAATTTGTTGTGATCTTCCTTGATGGCATATTCATACATCATGATCATATTGCCCATCATCAATTGCATGATAACATACACATGTTGCGCATCCATTGCCATATTCATGCTATTGATAAACCATCTCAGTATGACATCATTTTGCACCGTGGTTGTATTCATCATATTCATAACACAATTGTGTGCACAATGATTGCAGTTGTTCCCATAAATGCTTTGCATACCATTCTAGATCATCTTGATAAGCTTCATGGGCTTTGTCACGAACTATATTGCCGCACGGACTCATTCTTACATGATGGACACTTTGCATGCGCTAACCATTGTATTTCCGAGTGTTGCTTGTGTTTGCTCTTTTTGCATGTCTATCACTCCGGCGACATCTTGGACTACTTGGATTGCGTCATGTCTTCAACTTCGTCCAACTACAAGTCCGTCTACGACAACCGTTTCCATGGTGATGAGGATCACGATCCGAGGTCGGATCTTTCCCAAGGGAGGGGAGATGATGCGGAGCATCCCACGTTCATCACCATGTACACTCCGACTATTCTCCAAGCCCCAAGGATACAGGAGATGAGACCTCGACTATTCGCCATTGGACACGAGGTGAACCCGTTCCGACATGCTTCCCCTTTCCATTCGTGTGAGACATGGTTGCTACCTAAGGCGAGGACTCTATGCATGCCTAGGTACCAAGGAGACCCTCTCGGAGATGCTCGGAATGATGGACAAGTCCCCAAGTACAAGGATGAAGGAACACGACGAGAGGAACCGGAGAAAATCTGCAGAGCCGGACCTCCGGCCACGGACATCCGCCCTTCCATAGCCGGACATCCGGCCCCCATCACAAAGAGCAAGAAGCTATAGGGCCCGGACATCCGGCCCCAGGCCGGACATCCGGCTCTTCCGGAAGCCGGATATCCGGCCCCTTCGCCAAAATCCGGCCCCCATCACCGATTATGTTTGAAGACCCGCCAGCCGGACATCCGCCCCTAGCCCGACATCCGGCGTCTCGGAAAGCCCGACATCCGCCCGGCGCCTGGACATCCGGCCTCCCACCTCTGCCTTGATGCATCCGGACTTGTCCCTTGTACCCCTTCGCCCCCTAGACTATATATACTTCATCCCCTTCCTCTTTTTAGGGTTAGTGTTGATTTAGCTCATAGATAGAGCTTCGCTCATCCACATCGGTTCTACTCCACGAGAGAGACCGAGGCCCCTCTTCGGAGAAGATCCACCTTGGATTCAAGACCTCCCTTTGCGGAGAAGACCCTCATCAAGACCTCCTCACGGAGAAGAACGGCTACCGTTTGTATTGTCCTTTGTTGACCTTGAATCATGTATCTCCCTTTGTGTTCATCGATCTAGCATTTGTGTGACCGATTCCTTGTTGGTTGAGTGATTCCTCTCTCGTTTTCTCCGTGTTTCCCTCTTGTTCTTCCGCGTGTTCTTCGTAATCCACCGTAGGATCCGCTCCAACGTGAAAGATCGCCCACGTAGGGTTCCGCCCTACATCACATAGGGTCCATCTCCAATGTCGGTCCTCCATCCAATATATGTATCATGTAGACAAGAAGAAGGAAACAACAATGAAAGTATGGCCCATCCAATATGCATATTTGAAGATGGCTCAAAGGGAAGGAGTTCACCTTTAGGAGATTCTCGCAAATGTTGGTGTTGCACATCATGTACACCTTCACATAACCAAAATGTCTTTTTATGGTACCGCCTTGTGAATCCTTCAAAATGAAAAAACATGACAAACACTCGGAAAAACAAATGAGGTTAGTGCAAATGCAAGACCTATCATTCGAGGGGCGAGATACCCAACAAGTGTTTTCATCATTCTTATCATAAGAAAGAACAAGGTGTGGTATGGTATGAAAGCATATGATACAACTACAACCAAAGACAATAGGATCAAGTAAGCAAGCATGCATCACAAGTAATATGTCAAAGTCTCCAAGAGCAATAAGCATAGTATGGTTGCACTGAATACAAGGTGATATGAGAGATGCAACTAACTGAGACAAGAGACAATGATCATGGCAAATCAAGTGAGAGGCATGAAAATATATGTCATCAACCCAAGAAAGCAAGTGATAGTGGAACATGGGTGATGCAACATAGCAAGCAATGTTAGCGATCAAGTTAAGCAAGCTAGTAGTGCGAAGATGCAACGTACTAGAAGGAATCATGGCAAGCATGTCATTGGTGCAAATAGTGGGAATGAATAATTCACATGTCATAGCACAAGTATGAAAGCAAGATATGAGCAAAATAGCATCAATAGCATGAGGCACATGATAAACATGGCAATAGCAACAAGGATCTCCACCAAGCATGCAAATACACATAGGAGTAGCATAATGGGGAATCATGGGTAGATGCAAGCAAGGGTCACAATTGCATGGCAAAGGTATAGAAGCAAGCATAGCATGCGAAGTGAACACGGTAAAATGAGCATGAATCGACAAGTGATATATAGCCCATAGCCGTGTGAGAACCAAGTAGAAGGGATGCGCGTAGTCCTTGCGCGAAGGGAATGGTGGTAAGGATAGTCCACGGGATCCCAAGTCATCATTGCTCTCAAGAGCTCGTTTCGTCAACTCATGGGATTGAGATGTTGACGAGTATACGTGCGTACCTACACAAAAGACAAAGGAAAAACTGTGTGTGCGTGGTAGATGTACGCATCATCCATCATGATGCATACGTGCTTGTGTTGGTTAGCACCAAATATCCAATGCTTAAATAAATGAGATGCGTGATATAGAAACATGTCATCCATCATGATAGGTTTGTTGCTATGTATAGCATAATGGAGACTCAAATTGTGTAATGCATCATGGGAAATATCTAGAGCATTGTTATTCATGGAATGCTTATGGTGCAAGCAATCATGGAAAGGATGGGATGAATCAAAATCTCCAAACATGTATGAGGAAACTATGGGGGTCTCCTCATGAGCAAGAGTAGAAACATCACGTGGAGAATATTGACAACATCCAAAACAATGCATATTTGGTTCAATGTGATCATGGCATGACATAGTAGATGAATTGCGCAAATACTGTAAAGGAAGCATGGCAATATCATCACATGAAAAACAAAAGCCAATGACCATCATCTCGTCATCTATGCCATAAGTGCAAATGGGATTTATGTTAACGGGGCATGCATAGTTACTATGTTGAGATTGAAATGAGGCTATATGGGAAATCTCACTCATAGCATATGACAAGTTCAATGGATTGTCAAACATGAAGTGACCAATAGAATTTTCACAAGATATCCTATGAAGCATAGCATCACAACTAGGCAACTTAACATGCTCATCATCATATTCATCATAAAATAGGTAAGTCATGACATGAAGAAGTCACACTAGCATGAAGCATGGGAATAGGTGGATCAACGTCATGAAAGCAATCATTGTCAAGAGAGTCCACTAGTGGGACAAGAGAAGCACCATCACCTATGTTACCTTTGGAGCGTCGCTCATGTGTTGTAGGTGAGGTGTTGAATATCCACTCGTCGTCATCTTCATCTTGATGGAACCATGTGGGGGGTGCATCATTGTCCACCATGGCCATCGTTGTCTCCATTGGAGGGATGGACTCGCCGAGGGTAGGCATGTCGTCATGTAGGAGACCTAGCACCAAAGACGGAAATACACTAGGTGTAGAGGTTAAGTCGTTAGAAATCATGGTTGGCTCACATGCCGTGTCAACTACCTCACTCACTAAGTGTTGTGGCTCACTTTCTCCCTCAAGGATGCTCTCACTCATATGGTTGGTAGAGTCACTCAAATGGCGCTCAACCTCACATAGGATGTGTGGCATGCCCTCATGTGTGGGGCTAGTGGTGGTCACACTCATCCTCTCATAGGAAATGCTCTCAATGTCACGTATGGTGGAGTCACTCATCTCTCTCATGGGGTGGTGGCTCTCCTCACATGACCAATGGGGCAGCTCAACATATGTGGGTGTCGGAGAGGTGTAGGTGCAAATGTCTCCATGCACGGTCGCGTAGCTTGACTCGGAGTAAGAGTCCAATATGGGGATTCGCGCTCGTCGCCGTGGTGGAAGGGGATGGCCCTTACTCGACCTTGTTGTCACCGTGTTGGTGTGGGAGGCCCATATGATGTGGCACCTCGTAGCTCGTCTCCATGACCGAAGGGAGTTTCCCATGCTCGGCCATCTTCCTTGAGGGGCTTCCGAAGATGGAAGTGTTGCCCTCGCTCATGGGTAGTCGCCTTGTAATTGATGAATTCGTAGTAGGCGTACTCGTGGGAAGTAGGCGAAGATGCCGTACGTCCAAAGGCGAAGATGCCTTGATAGCACTTGGTGAAGATGCCGAAGTGGTTGTTGTAGTCGTAGCACCGTCTTGGTGGTGGTCGTCTCGCGGTCTTATTTTGTGCTCATGAAGCGTCGACTTGGCGTGAAGTAGGGCTTGTTGGGACTTGTGCACTTGCGCTTGTGGAGCATCTTCATGATGATGATGCCGTTGTCGTGCTTGAGCTCGTAGAAGATGTCGTTCGTCGTCGTCGTGCACATGATGCTTGGAGGTGACTTGCCCTTCATGACGATGTGGATCACGAACGTGATGGTGGTCGCCATGGAGATGTGGACGTGGACGACTTGCGCTTGCATTGTTTCCGCGCTCCGAAGACTTGTGTCTTGAATGTCGCCGCCTTGAGGATGACGAAGGGGAAGAAGACTTGATCAAGGCTCTAATCTCCTCCATCCTTGCATCTTGCTCCTCTTTATGTGCGGAAAGCTTCTTGTCGATGTAGTCCCATTTCCTTGCTTCGGAGAGATGAATGTCGATGGAGAGGTTCTCGATGCGCTCTTGCAATCTTGATTGTGCGCCTTGCATTTGTCGTTGTAGATCGAAGATTGACACTTTGGTGATGTAGTTGTTCACGCCGTCGTCGTTGTCGAAGACCGGAGCTGAAATGCCTTGCCTATCCATCACAAAACTCGAGCAAATATGAGTGGGAGAAAGAGAAGAACTAGACCAAATGTACCTTGACCGATGTTGAAGATGGATCAATGATCACTCAAATGTGTAACAAGGAAATAGCACAATTGGTACCAATTCTTGTCGGTTCTCACACCTACAGAAGTAAGGCTTATAGTGGAGCTCGGTGAGGATAGTGGCACAAAAATTTTATGCAAAAATGTTAGCAAGAGGTTGAAAGAGATTCACAAATTCGCAAGAGAAACAAGTAGACCAATAGCAAAGAATGGCACACGAAAAAACACACACGGATAGATAAATGGGGCCGTGCAACCAAAGAATGAGCTCAAAATATGGAATCCACCAAAACGCTCGTGTTGCACAACTCAAGAGAGACGCTAGCACGATTGCTCAATAGGCGGATACAACACTTGTGCACAACTTATATGATGCAAAAATGGATAAACTTTGTATCCCAAGTATGCTATGTATGTATGTGATGCGGAGCATCCTACGGTCTTCCCCATGTACACTTCGACTACTCCCCAAGCCCCAAGAGGACATACGATGAGACCTCGACCGTACGCCATTGGACACAAGGTGAACTCGCTCGCTCCTCTTCGAACCGTCACTTTCCACATATGAGACATGGCTACTACCTCATGCATGGACCTTGCATACACTCAGGTACAACCGAGACGACCATGGAGGATCCAAGGACCAAGGCCAAGCATGGAAGAGGAGAAGGAAGAAGAAGCGAGGACAAGCTTACGAAAGCCGGACCTTCCGGCCTCTGCCTCGAACTTCCAGCCCCGGACCTTCCGGCCTGCCGAACCTCCGGCCCGAGTCAGACCATCCCGAGCGCGCCAACTCTGGATAGCCCGAAACCGGCGGAACCTGCCCGAACTTCCGGAGCCGGAACTTCCGCCCTGCCTGAACTTCCTACTGCCTGCATGCAAAGACTCGGGCGAAGCCCATGTAACCCTTTCCCACTTACCCCTCCGTGGCTTAGACTATAAATAGACCACCCCCTCCTCCTAGTTAGGGTTAGCAATGGTTTAGCTCATATTTTGTGTGAGAGCCTTGCTCATCCACTTGGTTAATTCTCCTCGGAGCTCAGGACCTCTTCGGAGAAGATCCCCCAAGCGGATTCAAGACCCCTTCATGGGAAGACAATCAAGACCTCCTCACAGAGAAGAACCCGGTTACCTCTTGTATCGTCCTTTGTTGATCGTGGATCGTTTATCTCTCTTTGTGTTCATCGATCTAGCGCATGTGTAATAAAATCTTATTGGTTTGAGTGATTCTCTTGTGTTTTTCCCTGTGATTTCCCTCGTCCTCTTCCGCTCGTTCTTCGTGTTCCTCGTAGGGATCCACTCCAAACGTGAAAGATCGTCCACATAGGGTTCCGCCCTACATCATCTTGGTATCATGAGCCACGTTGATCACGTTTTTGGAGCCCCTACCCTTTGTTTTCTAGCTTGATTTTGTTGTTTTCGTCCTAAATCCGAAAATCCCCACCAAAAATAGCCCCAAATGTTTTTGTGATTTGTTGGTTTTGATGATGTTTTGTTGATTTTGATCCATGGTTTCGTTGTGTTTCAAGTGGATCTAGCTTTCCCCCATCATTTTCCCCCTTTCCATCCACGAAATCTCCCCAATTTTGACCTTGGAAATCGAGTTTTTCCGCCCCCGCTCTCAGATCTTGAATTTAGGGTTCGTCCCGGAAGAAATTCCACGACCCCCGGAACTTCCGGACTCCCCCGGAACTTCCGGACTCCCCCGGAACTTCCGTCCCCCGGAACTTCCGTCCTAGCCCCGGTGTAACGACCCGAATCTGATAAGATTCGATATCTCTGTGCTCACTGTGCTAGTCCCTGGATCGACTCGCTAGCACACACAGTACATATGACTATCAAATAACAAGTGCATCATTTACTACAACGTATGATCCAGAATTTATAAAGTATCACAAACCGAATAGCACATGGCTAACTTATTCAATAATAACAGCGGAAAGGTAGCAGAATCAACGACGAGTCCATCAATGCCCACTGGAGCACATGTCGAGTGAAGACTCGCAACCCTACTGTATCTCACTAATCATCTGAAAATCCTGCAACATGATAAGTTGCAGCCACAAGGGTCAATACATTGAATGTATTGGCAAATCACATAATAGAGGCGGGGTGTCCCGATCTTTCGATGAGATGATAACTAACGATTTGGTGGAGTCGACTTTGACGATCCGACTACAAACGTGCACGATGTTGCGCCTTAGCAATCGCTAAACCAACTCAGAGAGGTTATGACAATGAACGGTGGGTAGCACGTGGTGGAAATTGATGGATGGATGGTGGTCAACGGAAGGGATAACGACGCAGCGGCGGCGTGACTAATGTGAACAGAACTCGAAACTCTAAACGAACTAGACATTAAGACCAGCAACTCGACACGATGATGCAACCGATAATTCAATAATGCAAACAATGAAAAGAAAACTGCAAAGGCTCAGACTGGCTTGGACAAAGGATGAATAGATCTAACTTTTTTTTGTGGCTTTTTCTTGGACAATAGGTAAGAAAATAAATCTAATCTAGGGATAATTGGAAATTCTCACCGAGCAACCTGAAAACGATACCACTTAATAGAGCGGGTGTCCCGATCTTTCGATGAGATGATAACTAACGATTTGGTGGAGTCGACTTTGACGATCCGACTATAAGCGTGCACGACGTTGCGCCTTAGCAATCGCTAAACCAACTCGTAGAGGTTATTGACCACGCCGGAGCACGATCAACGACCACGAAGGTCTATTCCTTCAAGCAATCGAAGAACAAGCAAGAATATGATAAAGCAATCTGAATATTGCGAATATATATGAAGTATTGATAATGGTGGGGATTAAGTAAGCAGCCTTGGTGCAGTCGTTGGACACAAACGAAGTACGAAGTTGCAATGGCTAACTTTAACTAAACAAATCCCAAGGAAAAGCTACTAGATGGATCTACTTATATAGGAGCAAGGGTGACGGCCAAGGAGGTGGGAGGACGTCCCAAGGCAGCCTAAAACTAATCCTTGGTCGTACAAGGCCAATGGGCCCAAGTGGAGGTGACGTAACACCTTTGGACTTGTAGTTTGACTCGGATTCGGTGCAGCGTCAGATTGTTTCGTCCATAACTCAACGCTCCGGACGGATTTTAATGTGATTCAATTGGGTTGGAAAGAGCATGAAATCTACTTTCCAACAAAAAAGAATCATCAATTGGAGTCCGTATGAAAAAGTTATTGGCGTTTTGAGTCGGTATGTCTGCATGCGGTCCGAATCTGAATCCGAATGTGAGAGACTTGGACTCTATCTTCTCTTGGCCCAAAAGTGACGTGAGAGGACTTTTGAACAGCACCTAAACTTTTCCTTTTCCCTTATCTTCATATGTGTATTGTACATGATAGAGGCAAAGGTGTCCCGATGTTTCGATGAGATGGTGGCTATCGTTTACGTGGGAGTCGACCTTGACGATCCGACTACTGAACGTCGAGACATCGCGCCTTAGCAATCGCTAAACCAACTTCCGAGGGTTATTGACCACGCCGAGCACGATCAACGACCACGAGTGCCTGTTTCCTGCGAGCAAGCGAAGAACAAGCAAGAAACTGAGATTACAATCTGAATATTGCGAATATAAGATGAAAGCTTTATTGATCAAGGTGGGGTTACTGTGGCGCCTTTGTGCAGTCGTTGAACACAAACGGCAATGCGCGAAGTTGCAGCTATGGCGAACTTTTAATCTAAACAAAACCCAAGGTCTAAACGGTGCCCTAAGGGCTGTATATATGGAGGAAGAGGGGAATTTCGTGGCCCTTGGTGGAGGGTCCAAATCAACCCTATCTCTTGTTTCCCCACACATACGGACTCTAAAATAGCCTATACTTGTGTATTTCGAAATTACAAGGGCCTGGCCCACTAATAAGGTGACGCAGCACCTAGAATAGCCTCGGGACGACATTTATGAAGTAGCATCTTGTATATTTCGTCCAAGGCTTCATGCACCCATTATGGTGGCTTCAAAGTCCTGAAATCATCACTTGTAACTCCGTTCTTGTTCCCTTAGCATGGCATTATCTCCATGCTTGTTCTTGCTCAATGTCCATCCTTCTCCAAGCTAGGGCCTTCATTTGTAAGCAAAACAAATGTATCTAATTTAGGCAGCATCATATTCTCATGAACATTAGAATCATTACCAAGAAACGAAAGTACACGATAATTTAATTGGCGTGCGCGAGCTCTAGTAATTGGTCCAGTATATGTAGAGGTGCAGCAATGGTGCTAAAGTCTCTCACAAAACGCCTATAGAAACCAGCGAGTCCAAGAAAACTCCTCACTTGTGTGACCGTTTTGGGCTGCGGCCAACTCTCAATAGCTTCAATCTTGGCTTTATCAACTTCAATTCCTGTGGAGTAACAACATAGCCAAGAAAAGATACTCGATCGGTGCAAAAGGTGCACTTACCAAGGTTACCAAACAAGCGTGCATCACGTAGAGCATTAAAAACAACACGTAAATGTTCCAAATGTTCTTCCAAAGATTTGCTATAAATCAGTATATCATCAAAGTAAACTACCACAAATCGTCCAATGAAAGCACGTAAAACTTCGTTCATTAATCTCATGAAAGTACTAGGTGCATTAGTTAACCCAAAAGGCATGACTAACCACTCATATAATCCAAACTTAGTTTTAAATGCTGTTTTCCATTCGTCTCCCAATTTCATACGAATTTGATGGTATCCACTACGCAAATCAACTTTGGAGAATATTGTAGAGCCACTCAATTCATCAAGCATATCATCTAGCCTAGGAATAGGATGACGATAACGAGTAGTAATATTATTAATGCCTCTACAATCAACACACATACGCGACGTACCATCCTTTTTAGGCACTAGTATAATAGGAACAGCACAAGGACTAAGAGATTCGTATATAACCTTTGTCGAGCAGTTCACGTACTTGACGATAATCTCCTTCGTCTCCTCTGGATTGGTGCGGTATGGTGCACGGTTGGGTAGCGATGCACCGGGAATTAAGTCAATTTGATGCTCAATCCCTCGAATAGGTGGTAATCCGGTGGCACGTCTTGTGGGAAGACGTCGTGAACTCCCCGCAAAATGTTAGTGACAGCGGGGGCAAAGAGGAAGGCACGTCCTCGAATGAAAATAATGCCTCTTTGCACACAAAAGCATAGCAAACAGATTTGCTAGAATCTAGCTCATCAATATCAGATTTGGTGGCAAATAAACATGCACTTTTCAGTTTAATTTCAGAAGCAACATTAGATGGTTTATTATTAGGCTTCATTTGTTGCTCAAATTCTTTTGCCACAATCTGATTTTCACTCTTATTTTTCTCCTGTTTTGCTTTATTATCTCTATTAATATCATCTTTCAAAATGGAATCAGGAGTCATAGGAAGCAAAGTAATATTTTTATCCTTGTGAACAAGAGTATACTGATTGTTTCTACCATGGTGTACAGAATTTTTATCAAATTGCCATGGTCTACCAAGTAATAAGGAACATGCTTGCATAGGTACCACATCACAATCAACATAATCAGCATATGTAGAGATACTAAAATGCACACGAGCAGTACGTGTTACCTTAACCTTGCCGCTGTTGTTGAACCATTGGATGTAGTAAGGATGTGGATGTGGTCTTGTGGTGAGAGAAAGCTCCACCATATCCATGCTAGCCAAGTTGTTGCAGCTCCTCCATCTATGATGGCGCTTGAATAGAACGTTCCTTCACAACTCCTTTGTATGGAACAAGTTATGCCTCTGATTTTGCTCAGCTTGTGTAACCTGCACACTCAAAACACGTTGAGCAACTAAACATTCATACCATCGGCATCTTGACAGCCATGTATTGCGTCTCAAGATCGTAATCATCTCCACCGTGTTCTTCATGTGTAATAAGAGCCAAAGTCTCTTCATCATAGTCACTAGCGACTCATACCCACCATCCTCGGTAGCAATCATCACACGCTGAGATTGGCATTCTCTCAAAAATGTCCTCTTCCCTTACAACGACGACAAATAATATCACTTGTGTGCCTGTTGACGCCATGGAAGAAGAAGAGCTCTGTAGGCCCAGCGGTGTACTCTTGGCGATAGTGGTGGTTGTGCCTGCTTTCTTGTATCACGGTTGGAGGTGGCAGCCGACGGAGGTGCCGTGTAGTAGAGCGTGTGGAAGTAGATGATGCACGTGGTGTCCATGATGAAGGTCGACCTGCGAGAAAAGTTAGTCCGCGCCAAGGCACATCGATCCTGCACTTCACGTTCAGCTTTACAAGCAAGATGGAATAATCGAGTGATATTATTATAATCCTTGTAGTCTAGAATGGTCTGAATCTCTATTTAATCCACCCGGAAACGTGCAAGCATAGCTTCATTCTCCTCAACAATACCACATCTAATCAAGCCAGTTTGTAATTCACGATAATATTCTTCTACCGAATTTTTCCTTGTCTTAAGAGCTGCAATTTTGAAGTAATTCACGCTGATAATATGGTGGAACCCAACGAGCACGCATAGCAGTTTTCAAAGCAGCCCAAGTAGCTGGAACACGGAACACCAAACACATGCAAATCTAGTGAAAGCACAAACAGCAAGCGAGAACACGTCTCTCCTCGGGATATTGTAAACATGTAAATCGTTGTTCAGTTTCTAATTCCCAAGTAAGATATATATCGAGAACATATCTACCCTCAAATGGTGGAATATTCAATTTCAGTTTAGGGAGATGGTCATGATCTCGCACTGAAGGGGAGCCCAACATTGCCATTATTTGCATATGGGCGACCGGTGGTTGTGGTGCTGGTGGTTGCACGTAGTTCGATGTTGATCAACCTCATCCTCGTAGCTCTTACATAATCATCCTCCCCACCGCAGCAGCAGGAGCCACGAAGTATCAACAAAGAGCACCAACAGCTTGGCGGTGAAGAGGGACACGGAAGCTTCGGCGGAGGCTGTTTCGCGATGTGGAGGTAGTCCTTGTTGTTGTAGTAGAGGTGCGTTAGGTGCCGCCGGTGGTGGTGGTGGTAGACCGCGAGCAATTCATTAAACTTGTCATCGAGCTTTGTTTCGAACGCCTTCTCAATGCCATCTATCTTCTCCATGGCCTCTTCAAATCTATTTAGCACATCTTCCACCTGCCCACTCATCATTTGTTGAAACTTATCATGTAGCGCTTTGTTTGTCATGTTCTCCCGGTCGGTCTAAATCGACTTGTAATCCTGCCATGGTTAGCAACAATAGAAACACACAAGAATATGATTCGACGGACTACTAGGAAGTGGTGGTGGTGGTGTGGTGGACGATCACAAATCCGTCAAGCAAATCTCAAATTCTTACCAGTTCTTACCCAAAGAAGTGATCGGCAACCGATGGAGTCAAAACTCTCAAAGCTTGGATAGAGCGATTACGGGGAGAGTCAAGCGCACGATGTAGATGTATGTGGAGCTGGGAAGGCTTATAATATGGTAGCTAAAAGGGTCAGCAATAATCAATTCAGAGATGCAAAGTTGAATAAGCGCTCAACGACGCAGATCTTGTCTGGTCCTAGGCTGACCGTGCTAGAGACGCGAGCCTAGAACACTAACAAAATCACGGCGCTGCACGGAAACAACGGAAAAGCACACTCTGGAATTTTTTTTTCGCTTTTTTTTTTTTTATGCTTTTTTTTATTGCTCTTTTTTTTTTCGCCGGACCCAAAAACTGAAGCGGGTCAAAAAACTTTCTATAATGGCGATTGTCTCAATACACTTAGAAACACCTAAAATAGGATAGCGGAAAATTTTTTCGACAAGTGCGTTTTGGAAAATTTTGGGCCTAAACGAGGGTGGTTTCAGACTCTTTTTTTCGAAACCTACTCCGCAAGGAAACACGAATCGGAAACTAGATGGATCTCGAAAACAAACCTAATATGAGAAGAACTTCGGATTGGTGGTGGATATATGGTGGTGGTATATGACAGGTGGTGGTATATGGTAGCGGTGGTGGTATATGGATACGGATTGGTGGTGGTATATGGATACGGATTGAGGCGGTGGCGGATAAGCAATGGTGGTAGATGGCAAGGCGATGATGATGGTGCGGCAACGCGTGACAACTTATGACCGAACTCGAAACTCTAAAAGACTAGACTCTAAGACCAGCAACTTGACACGGCGATGCAACCGCAAATTCAACAAAGCAAAACCCTAAAAGATTATGCAAAGGCTCAGATTGGTTCGGATATGATGAACTAACCTAATTTTTTTGTGGCTTTTTCGTGGACTTTAGGTATGAAGAACAGACTCGATCTAATCTACGAAAAACGTAAAATCTCACCGAGCAACCTAAAATCTGATACCACTTGATAGAGGCAAAGGTGTCCCGATGTTTCGATGAGATGGTGGCTATCGTTTACGTAGGAGTCGACCTTGGACGATCCGACTACTGACGTCGAGACGTCGGCGCCTTAGCAATCGCTAAACCAACTTCCAAGGGTTATTGACCACGCCGAGCACGATCAACGACCACGAGGGCCTGTTTCCTGCGAGCAAGCGAAGAACAAGCAAGAAACTGAGATTGAAATATGAATATTGCGAATATAAGATGAAAGCTTTATTGATCAAGGTGGGGTTACGTGGCGCTTTGTGCAGTCGTTGAACACAAACGGCACGCGAAGTTGCAGCTATGGCGAACTTTTAATCTAAACAAAACCCAAGGTCTAAACGGTGCCCTAAGGGCTGTATATATGGAGGAAGAGGGGGAATTTCGTGGCCCTTGGTGGAGGGGTCCAAATCAACCCTATCTCTTGTTTCCCACACATACCGACTCTAAAAATAGCCTATACTTGTGTATTTCGAAATTACAAGGGCCTGGCCCACTAATAAGGTGACGCAGCACCTAGAATAGCCTCGGACGACATTTATGAAGTAGCATCTTGTATATTTCGTCCAAGGCTTCATGCACCCATTATGGTGGCTTCAAAGTCCTGAAATCATCACTTGTAACTCCGTTCTTGTTCCCCTTAGCATGGCATTATCTCCATGCTTGTTCTTGCTCCAATGTCCATCCTTCTCCAAGCTAGGGCCTTCATTTGTAAGCAAAACAAATGTATCCAATTTAGGCAGACATCATATTCTCATGAACATTAGAATCATTACCAAGAAACGAAAGTACCTGATAATTTAATTGGCGTGCGCGAGCTCCAGTAATTGGTCCAGTATATGTAGTAGTAGGGGCTGTGGGTGTAACAATGGTATTGATGTCCTCATCAGTACAAATGTCCCATACACCTGCAATTAGACAAAACACAAAAGTATGTGAAGTATTTTTGTTCTGGATAACATAAATAGATTATTGAATAGTTTGCACTAGAAATCACCTGACAAATATGCATGTATGCAATATTTTTGGTCTTATCCAAGGTAGTCATGTCCTCATCATCACACAATATGATATAGCAAACCTACATCCACAAAGCAATGTATGACAAACAAAACACACTAGTTTGGAGAAGAATGTCTTGACCTACCTCCACTAGCTGAACTCACAACCGTCTCTAATTTACTCGCCCAAGATAACCCAAAGATTCTAAATAAACATGACAAGAACTTGAAGTATGTCTCAAGTGCGCCTGTCGTTGGCGCATTCTCTAGGAACAATAGGCGCTACGCCAAGGACGCATTCACGATGTAAGTTCCAAAACTAAACCTCGCCTCAAGTGCACTCTGTCAATGGCGCATTCTCTAGGGACAATAGAGCGCTCTGCCGGTGGCGCATTCACCTGGTTAATAATCCGAGCCTACGGCTATAAACACTCACCACTTTCATGGATCACTCGACATATGCCCACGTCTATCATAGCAAGTTGATCACACCGAATATGACAACACGTAACATACATATCAAACCAAGCACATGTCATAGCATAAAATCACACATGCATAGCAGAATATAGGATGAGCAAAATCAAAAGTGCAAACTTGCCTTGAACGGTGTTGAAGTACTCTAATGCTTAATTCCGATCCGCTTCACACTCCGGACAATCTATACGATTAACGGAGGCACCGATAAATAAACCGTACTCACATAACACCACAATAAAGTAAACAACAATTAATTCAAATAAAAAATTAAGTAACAGAAAATATCAGTAGGTATATATTATCTACATGTTAGTAGGATCACAATGCAAAAAGAATCAACTGATTTGGATAAACGGTTTGAGAGATATGGCCTCTGGAAGGTTGAATTCAAATTTGAGCAAATTCAAGTTTAAACAGTGTAAAATTTTGAAATTTTGGTTCTACAATATTCTCCTGGTCACTATGAGTACACAGGAAAAAGAATCATCTAAATTGGAGTTATAGGCTAAAAGATATACTTAAATGAAATTTTGGTATGAAATCTGCCCAAAGTAAATTGTGTCAAAATAGATTTCTTTGAAGAACTGCTGCGGCTGTGGATGTGCCACGTGGTGGATGCTGATTGGCTGGAGTTTGTTTGCTGCAATGGATAAAGAGCGGACGACCGCAGCGTAACAGATAACGGTTCGGATAAAATAAAAATAAACACAGATCTAATCTTGGCGTTCTGAGAAGATCGGTAGTATTGTCGTTTGCTCACCGGAGAAAAATGAGAGGATGGCCGCGGACTTGAGGAAGAACGGCGGGGCGGCTTCGGGCGGCGATGGTGGCGCTTGCTCCGGTGGTCTCGGACTCGGCGGGTAGCGTCAGGTCGTGAATCTCTTCTGCGGTCTCGACGACGTCCTCGGCAAGGCGGTGACGAAGCGGGATGACGGCAGAGGGTGGCTGGAGCTCGGGCGGTGGGGTGTTCGTTGGGGCGAGCTCGAAGCACTCGGGTGGGTGCTTCCCTGCGAGAACTAATAGGTGAGGGAGAGAGAGGTCAAGGCGAAGACAACCGAAGGTAAGGGGCGCTGGGAACCTTCTGCGTCGACGGAAACGACCGGCGAAGAAGCTTCTGCGGCGGACTCCGGCGAGATCCAGCGACGAGTTCTAGGGCACGGGAGAGCTCAAATTTGCCAAAAATCGGGCGAGGGGAAAGTGGTGAATATATGTAAGCGTGCGGGCGTGCGGGAGGAGTAACAGACCGATCGAATCGATCGATCCGACCACGATTTGGTGCGGGAGCTATAGGTGTCCCTGATGAACACGAACCAGGGAGAAAGATGACAGGCGGGCCATGGTAGTCAGCGGAACAGGGGAGACAAGAGAAAAAAAAGTAAGGCTGCGGAGTGGGTTGCGGCTGTGCGGGGGAAAGAATGGGCCGGCCTGCTTGCTTTGGCTCATGTGGCCGAAGCCCGGTTGGGCCACTGTGGCAGCCGTCTGCTTTGATCTTGACGGTTTTTTTATAAACCTAGCTACTGAGATAAATAAAGCTCAAAACAAAACTAAACTGAAAATATAAAATAACGAAACACACAGTAAAATACTAATACCAATATAGAATACTGTGAACATTTTTAAAACACATATGCACTTTTTGGAAAATTATTTTATGTGATATAAGCATATAATGAGCATCATAATTACCACTATAAAACAATTTTGAGTTTCTATAAAGAAAAATAATTTAGGTAGACACCGAATATATTCTTAGCATTTTCCATAAATAATTAATAGGCTAGAAGTCATATTATCTCCACTCCAAATATTTTTGCCTTGAGTTGGAAAACATTTTGAATAAACAATAATAATAATAATTCAAATATGCATAGAAATCATGATGACAAAGAATGATCCTATTAACATTCCAAATCTGAAAATTTGGGATGTTACACTGAACTTCCTGCTAAAATGTAAAGTTTACCCCAAAAATCCCCGACCCCGCACTTTTCCGCGACCCCGAACTTCCGCCACCCCCAGAACTTCCGCCCTAGGCCTTAACTTCCGCCTAACCGAGACATTGCACGAATTTCAGCATCAGCCTCTTTCACCGTTTTCATCATAACTTTTCACTTCGAACTCTGATTTGAGTGTTCTTTGGCTTGTTTTGAAGCTATCGACGTGCCTGAGGTCCTCACCTTGGTTTCACCACCTTTTGACACCATTAAATTTTTGTTACTTTGGCATCTTTGCCTAGGGCTTCCACCACATCATCCGCAATACCACCATAGCCTTCCGCAACCTAACCCATTTGGTTCCCCATAGCATTTGAGGTTGTTTGAATAGTGACTTGAGTCTCCTAAGGTGTTTAGGCTACTTAGGGACGGTTGCTTCTTCATCAACCACCTCCATAACTTCCGCATAGGCTTCCCCACCATACACTTCCGCCACACCAACTTAACCCAATTTTGTTGTGTTGAGAGTTGTGTCTCCTAAGGTGTTTCGGCTACTTAGGGACGTGCTTTCAACTTTGACTCCGTGTATAGCCCATCATACGCTTCCACCACCATAACCCGGTCAACTTCGGCTACTCGGGTTTCCACCAATACTTCCGCAACCACCACCGCATTCCCGCTACCACCATTTGACTTTTGCCCTTGAGATTTTAAGTTGTGGTTTTTCCGTTTCCTAAGGTGTTTCGGCTACTTAGGGGCGAGTCTCCATCATCTTGGTATCTACATCAAGAACACCGCCACTCATCATCGAACCGGATGGTAACCTCGACGACACCATTGTATATTCCCCTTGCAATTGCATTGATAACCCCTAGCCCATTTTGTGTTACTTGCCTATCGAGACTTGCCATTTGAGTATTGCGGCAACGTTACTTGTGCACATTAGTGATCATACTCCCCATAGCATACATACCATATCATCGTGGTGCATATATTGCTATCATATCTTGTGTCACAAGTTTGTTCCCGCATATACACAATATCTATCTTGGTTTGTGCATTGTGCAAAAGTGGCCATAAAAAAGAGAATAAGCTTTTAAGCAAAGGAAAAGAGAAAGAGCAAAGAAGCTTGTAAGCAAGTGCCATAGCATCATACCACATTGCATATAAGATTGTCATATCCGATCATCTTGGATCAAACACCGGGAACCATACATACATAGCATACTTGGGATAGAAAGTTTATCCATTTTGCATCTTATAGGTTGTGCACAAGTGTCGTATCCGCCTATTGAGCAATCGTGCTAGCGTCTCTCTTGAGTTGTGCAACACGAGCGTTTTGGTGGATTCCACATTTTGAGCTCATTCCTTGGTTACACGACCCGATTTATCTATCCGTGTGTCTGTGTTTCCGTGTACCATCCATTGCTATTGGTCTACTTGTTTGACTTGCGAATTTGTGAATCTGTTTCAACATTATTGACTCTTGCTAACATTTTGCATCAAATTTTTGTGCCACTATCCTCACCGAGCTCCACCTTAAGCTTTTATTTGTGTAGGTGTGAGAAACCGACAAGAATTGGTACCAATTGTGCTATTTCCTTGTTACACATTGCGTGATCATTGATCCATTTTCAACATCGGTCAAGGTACATTTGGTATAAGTTCTTCTCTTTCTCCCACTCATATTTGCTCGAGTCTTGTGATGGATAGGCAAGGCATTTCCTCTCCGGCCTACGACAACAACGACGGCGTGAACAACTACATCACCAAAGCGTCCATCTTCGATCTACAACGACAAATGCAAGGCGCACAATCAAGATTGCAAGAGCGCATCGAGAACCTCTCCATCGACATTCATCTTTCCAAAGCAAGGAAAAGCGACTACATCGACAAGAAGCTTTACGCACATAAAGAGGAGCAAGATGCAAGGATGGAGGAGATTAGAGCCTTGATCAAGTCTTCTTCCCCTTCGTCATCTTCAAGGCGGCGACATTCAAGCCACAAGTCTTCGGAGCGCGGCAACGATGCTAGTACAAATCGTCCTCGTCCACATCTACATGGCGACCACCATCACGTTCGTGATCCACATCGTCATGAAGGGCAAGTCACCTCCAAGAATTATGTGCACGACGACGACGAACGACATCTACTACGAGCTCAAGTGCGACAACGGCAACATCAACATGAAGATGCTCCACAAGCGCAAATGCACAAGTCCCAACAGGCCCTATTTCACGCTAAGTCCAAGCTTCATGAGCAAAAGAGAAGACCGCGAGACAACCACAACCAATACGGTGCTACGGCTACAACAACCACTTCGGCATCTTCGCCAAGTGCTATCAAGGCATCTTCGCCTTTGGACGTACGGCATCTTCGCCTACTTCCCACGAGTACGCCTACAACGACTTCAACAAGTCCAAGGCGACCACCTACGAGTGAGGGCGACACTTCCATCTTCGGAAGCCCCTCAAGGAAGATGGCCGAGCATGGGAATTTCCCTTCGGTCATGGAGACGAGCTACGAGGTGCCACATCATATGGGCCTCATACAAGACGGCGACAAGAAGGTTGAGCATGGGACTATCCCTTCATGATGAGGACATCAGTTCCATTGTTACACCCACAACCCCTACTACAACATATACTGGACCAATTACTAGAGCTCGCGCACGCCAATTAAATTATTAGGTACTTTCGTTTCTTTGTAATGATTCTAATGTTCATGAGAATATGATGCTGCCTAAATTGGATAGATATGTTTTGCTTACAAATGAAGGGCCTGACATGGATAAGAGGGATGAACATTGGAGCAAGAACAAGCATGGAGTTGATGGCATGCGCAAGGGGAATAAGAACGGAGTTACAAGTGATGATTTCAGAACTTTGAAGCCACCATAATGAGTACATGAAGCCTTAGACGAAATATACAAGATGCCACTTCATAAACTTCGTCCAGAGGCTATTCTACGTGCTGCGTCACCTTATTATTGGGCCAGGCCCATGTAATTTCAAAATACATAAGTATAGGCTGGTTTTAGAGTCCGTATGTGTGGGGAAACAAGAGATAGGGTTGGTTTCGGACCCCTTCCCCAAGGGCCACGAAATTCCCCCCTCTTTCTCCATATATATAGCCCTTAGGGCACCGTTTAGACTTTGGGTTTTGCTTAGATTAAAAGTTCACCATAGCTGCAACTTCGCGCACTTCGTTTGTGTTCAACGACTAGACCAAGGCGTCACGGAACCCCACCTTGATCAGTAAAGCTTTCCTCTTATATTCATAATATACAGATTGCAATCTTAGTTTCTTGCTTGTTCTTCGTTTGCTGCAGGAAATGACCTTCGTGGTCGTTGATCGTGCTCGGCGTGGTCAATAACCTCTCGGAGTTGGTTTAGCAATTGCTAAGGCGCGACGTCCACGCACGTTCGTAGTCGGATCGTCAAAGTCGACTTCATCCTAAACGATAGCCACCATCTCATCGAAAGACGGACACCTTTGCCTCTATCAAGTGGTATCAGATTTCCGTGTTGCTCGGTGAGATTTTACAGTTTTTCATAGTTTAGATCGAGTCTGTTCTTCATACCTATAGTCCACGAAAAAGCCAAAAAAAATTAGGGTTAGTTCATCCCATCCGAACCAATCTGAGCCTTTGCATAATCTTTTCTGTATTTGCTTTGTTGAATTTGCGGTTGCATCGTCCTGTCAAGTTGCTGGTCTTAGCGTCTAGTCCTTTAGAGTTTCGAGTTCTGTTCACAGGTTGTCACGTCGTCGCTGCCATATATCACCATCGCAGCATCATCGCTGCTGCCATATACCACCACCGCACCAACTTCATCACCGCTGCCATATACCACCACCACATATTCACCGCCAATCCTAGTCCATATACGCCACCACAAATTCGCCGCCATCACGCCAATCTGAGTCCACCTGCAACATATATCCGCCACCAGTTCGAGTTCCACCAGATTCATCTCCGCCACCAGTCGGAGATTCCACCAGATTCCTCTCCGCCACCAGTCCTAGTCCGAGTCCAGTAATTGTTGCTTTGTTTTGGATTTCCAGATCATGCCATACTCCAAGTCGTGACAGAGAAGGACTCCCCAACTTCCGTGTTACCCGCAGTAGAAAAATAGTTCCAAATTCTGGCTAGGCAGTTTTTAGACCATTTGTAGACTTTTTCGAAAAAAAATTTGTTGCGGAGCAAAAAAAAAAGAGGAAAAATAAGTGCCAAAAAAAGAAAAAAAAGAGAGACAAAAATTTCAGAGTGTGCTACTCCCTTTTTTACGTGCAGCGCCGTGATTTTGTTATTGTTCTAGGCTTGCGTCTCTAGCACTGTCTAGCCTAGGACCAGCACAGTACCGTCGTTGAGCGTTTATTCAACTTTGCATCTCTGAATTGATTATTGCTGACCCTTTTTGCTACCATATTATAAGCCTTCCCGGCTCCACTTACATCTACGTCGTCCGTTTGACTCTCCCTGGCAATCGCTCTATCCAAGCTTTTGAGAGTTTTGACTACAATGGTTGCCGATCACCGCCTGCTGCTGGGTAAGAACTGGTAGTTATTTGCTTGACGGATTTGTGACACCCACCACCACCTCTTGTTAGTAGTCTGTAGGATCATATTCTTATGTGTTTCTATTGCTGCTAACCATGCCGAGATCATGTCGACAAAGACTGACCGGGAGAACATGGCGAATAAAGAGTTGCATGATAAATTTCAGCAAATGATGAGTGGACAGGTGCAAGATGTGCTAAACAGATTTGAAGAGGCCATGGAGAAGATAGATGGCATGGAGAAGACGTTGAAACAAAGCTCGATAACAAGTTTAATGAATTGCTCAGCGCATCTTCCACCACCACCACCGGCTGCACCTAACGCACCTCTACAACCACAACAACAAAGAACGACTACCTCCACGTCATGAAACAGCCCTCCGCCGAAGCGAGCCGTGTCTCGATGAGGACATCAATACCATTGTTACACCCACAGCCCCTCTTTGCTACATATCTTTGGACCAATTACTAGAGCTCGACACGCCAATTAAATTATCGTACTTTCGTTTTTTGGTAATGATTCTAATGTTCATGAGAATATGATGCTGCCTAAATTGGATACATTTGTTTTGCTTACAAATGAAGGCCCTAGCTTGGAGAAGGATGGACATTGGAGCAACAACAAGCATGGAGATAATGCCATGCTAAGGGGAACAAGAACGGAGTTACAAGTGATGATTTCAGGACTTTGAAGCCACCATAATGGATGCATGAAGCCTTGGACGAAATATACAAGATGCTACTTCATAAATGTCGTCCCGAGGCTATTCTAGGTGCTGCGTCACCTTATTAGTGGGCCAGGCCCATGTAATTTCGAAATACTTAAGTATAGGCTGTTTTAGAGTCCGTATGTGTGGGAAACAAGAGTTAGGGTTGATTTCGGACCCCTCCACCAAGGGCCACGAAATTCCCCCTCTTCCTCCATATATACAGCCCTTAGGGCACCGCTTAGACCTTGGGTTTTGTTTAGATTAAAAGTTCGCCATAGCTGCAACTTCGCAGTGCCGCTTGTGTTCAACGACTGCACAAAGGCGCCACAGAACCCCACCTTGATCAATAAAGCTTTCATCTTATATTCGCAATATCCAGATTGCAATCTCAGTTTCTTGCTTGTTCTTCGTTTGCTCGCAGGAAACAGCCGTCGTGGTCGTTGATCGTGCTCGCGTGGTCAATAACCCTCGGAAGTTGGTTTAGCGATTGCTAAGGCGCGACGTCTCGCAGACGTTCGTAGTCGGATCGTCAAGGTCGACTCCCACGAAACGATAGCCACCATCTCATCGAAACATCGGGACACCTTTGCCTCTATCAAGTGGTATCAGATTTTCGTGTTGCTCGGTGAGATTTTACAGTTTTTCGTAGATTAGATCGAGTCTGTTCTTCATACCTAAAGTCCACGAAAAACCACAAAAAAATTAGGGTTAGTTCATCATATCCGAACCAATCTGAGCCTTTGCATAATCTTTTTAGGGTTTTGCTTTGTTGAATTTGCGGTTGCATCGTCGTGTCTAGTTGCTGGTCTTAGCGTCTAGTCTTTTAGAGTTTCGAGTTCGGTCATAAGTTGTCACGCCACCGCACCATCATCATCACCCCCGCCACCTACCATCACCGCTCAATCCGTATCCATATACCACCACCAATCCGTGTCCATATACCACCACCGATCCATATCCATATACTACCACCGCTACCACCACCGCTGCCATATACCACCACCATATATCCACCACCAATCCGAGTTCCTTGCATATTA
>JAHIAM010003413.1:0-43394 GCA_021605205.1 Aegilops longissima | reverse complement strand
CGTTTATCGCTTTACGGACGCCACACCCTCCCGATCAACAGGACCCCCGTTTCGACCGTAGGAGGTCCGTTACCTCCGTTTTGCGGTATGCCACACCCCTCCCGATCAACAGGACCCCGTTCCGAACGTAGGAGGTCCGCTTCCTCCGTTGTGCGGTACGGCATGCCTCATTTCCATCGCCTGTGTCGTCCAAGCCCTCCCGATGAACACGACCACGCATTTCGTTCCGACCCAGCCGGTTGGCTCCCACGCGTTCTGTTGCCTCTCGATGAACACGACGCATTCCGTTGCCTCCCCATGAACACGACGCATTCCGTTGCCTCCCCACGAACAAGACGACGACGCTGTTTCTCCGTTCCGACCCAGCCATGTACACAAGCCCTGGCCGTACATATGCGCGAGTAGGCGTTCGAGACCCCGCCCGTATGTACACATACATGGTCGTATTTTCTTTCTTGCACCGCTGACGACGCGTGCGTGTACATGCTACGTGTGCGCTGACCACTTACACGCACGCGTTTCTACTACGACATACGCGCCGCTACATCCACCAAAGATATATGTACGTACACTTCGCGACCGAATGACAACGCTTCGTGCGCTTCGACCAGGTGGGTCCCGATCGAGCACTTCCTTGCTCGCGAAGATGTAGCTGGTGGGTCCTAGCGATCGGGCGAATCATTTTTTGCCCGACGCAGTTCCTTGCGTGCGAAGATGTAGCTGGTGGGTCCCAGCGTCGAGGGCAAACGTTTTTTCACGAATACGGTGGCCCGTCGGTGGGTCCCCGCCGTCGTGGAGGAATAATTATTTTGCACGTAATAAGGAGGCACTTCCGTCTGCTGCCGTGTGGACCCAAATTGTCGGCCTCTCCACGTCTGATACTCTTCCGATGGAAGTCGGTCATTGACCACATTGACCACGCCAGGCCAAGAGCACCACGGCGGTGGACGACGGCGAGGCTCAGGAAGGGACGACGTTGAGCCGGGAAAACGCGCAATGGATGCCCACGCAGAGAGAGTACGAGGGTTCACCGGTTCGGCTGCGGTGTGAGGCTGCCGCCGCAGATTAACAAGGGGAGTGGGTGAGTGGAGGGATGGCCTGGCCAGCGGTGGGAGTTGTATGGGGACGGTGAGGCCTCCGCAGCAGCACAGCCGGCCATGGGAGGCAAGAGCATGCGGCACGACCGGCGCTGCTTTGGGCGGCTGGGGCAAGAAGACCAGAGGTTGAAGAAGCACTATGGCCGTTGGATGGACATCGTTGACCACGCCGCGCCAAGAGCACCAGGGCGGTGGACAACGGCGATGCCTACGAAGGAAATGACACGGAGCCAGGGAAGACACGACAGTGGCTGCCCACGCGGTGGAGATTATGAGGGTTGACTAGTTCGGTTGTCGTCGCCGGAAAATAACAGGAGGTGTGGGTGAGTAGAGGGATAGACAGGCCAGGGATGCAAGTATGATGGGGCCGTGAGGCCTGCCCAAAGCACCGCCACCACGGAGGCGGAGCAAAGCGGAGCAAAGCGGTTCCGACAGGCGCTGGTTTGGGCGGTCAAAGGGAAGATCGAGACTGAAGAAGCACGATTGTCGTTAGATTGACATCTAATGGTCTGACGCTGGTAGAGTCGATTGTTGACTAAGTTTCTTTTTTGAGAAACCTTGTGTACGCATGAACTTAGTAGGCCCACAAGTCAGCCTCCAAATCTGTGGCAGACAACATAAAGCCCATTTGCTATTTTTTATAATTTGCAGCCCATTTGCTAATTCTTAAGTAATTTATTACAGCCCATTTTCTCGCCCAGACCACGGTCAAAAAGTTCAACCTTATTTTGCATATTTCGTGGAGTCCGAACTGTTGTAATCGAAAATGATAAACATTTTTAAGAACTTATTGATTTGCCAAAAAATCATTTTGTTTTGTAAGCAAATAAGACATGGGATAATTGAGTTGGTTTAAGGAAAACCAGTGGTAAAAAAATCAGTGCTGGGTGGGAAAAACAACAAAAATAAGGATGTAAAATGAAAAGGGAATTTTATGTGTTTTCAATATAATGATACGTATATGAACTAGTAAAACTATAGGTAGAGATTAGAAACGGATGTAGGACATGCGTTTCAAGAGGAAAATAGAATTGGGTTGTGTGTTTGATTCAGTAAAAACTGCTGCGGATGTTTAAGACAAAATATAACTAACGCCAAGCGGGCCGAGGCCGAGATATCTGCTGGATCTTTGTGCCCGTTGTCGCCATGGGCTGGGCCTGTTAAAAACAAAACCAACCCTGGGCAGTCTACAGCCCAGTTGAAACTTGCTCGACCTGAAAAAGCAATATACATGCTCAATAAACGAGAGAATTCTGCAAGTACAGACTGATAACTGGGATGCAGCACAGATTTTTTTTATCATGATAATAAGTGCATGCACTTGTTTCAAAAAAATTGGAGAACTGGGAATTCGAACGGCGGGTGCTTATGCTACCCATAAAATAAAAATCAGGTGCCTGAAAATTCATTTTGAAACAAATGATTCAGCTTTATATCCACGTCGACCCTCGGCATGATGGTTGGAAGCAAATGCAAGTTCATACCAAAAGATCGTTAACAACAATAACAACTTGCGGACGACAAGGTAGTACAACTACCAATACCAAACTAACTTATAATCTTTTTACTCCTGGCCCTAGTGTTCGTCTGGTAGAAAATCTTGCAGAGAACCAGCTCCCGCTCCTTCTCTTGCTCCAGGTCCCCGAGGTGGTACTCGTGCATCACCCAGTTGGTCCTCTGCTGGTCGATGTTCTTGTTGGTGTGCAGCACCAGAACCTTTTTTGCTGCCCGTCTGCCGGCCGTTGACCATCACCGGCAAGGTATTGCCGGTCTTGTGCCACTCTACGTGCATGCCGCACTCCGACTGTATCTTGCGACGCGTCCACGTGCCCCTTTTGAACGCCTTGGAATTGTACTGGAAGAAATGGTTCCTTAGGCCACTCAGTGTGATACCTGCAGTATTGCGGAATACAGGTTATAGTGTACCTAGTTGGCATTTTCATAACATCTTTTGCATGTTGCAGTCACTTGTTTCACTTTTTATTAAGCATCAAATTGTAATTGCTTCACCAGTCTGCGCTCTAAAAGAAAAAAATAGAGCTATAAACAAAGGAATATGTTTGTGCAAGTAGACGGCCGATCGATGTCTTACCTGGAAGTTTCTAAGGTTGGGTGTAGCATATGCTGTGCTCGCTCTCGATGGTTGGTATGAACAAATCGATGAGAGACTGAAATTTCGTGCTGTCAGCACTCACTTTGGCCTCAAGGTGCTCGATCAGCTCCTGATCCGTGGGATCGAACTTGACGCCAGCCGGTAGCACCGGCCAATCCTTCTTCGACTTGCATCGGTAATTCCAGTTATATGGTACTCAATGTATGATCAATCGACTATTTTAAGTGAATGATGAAAGATTTCGACAGATAAGTGGTAGTCGAAATCTGAAGTCCAGAATACCCGAACACGCCACCGGGATTCTTGTGTCACCTCACGCGTAGCGTGTTGTCACGTCAATTCAATGTGTGGACATGATGAATAATTTGACCGACGTATACTAGTACTGCTACTCTACTACTTACTAGTCGTATTTAGTGTCACAATTTATACATAGGTTTAACTAACAAGTATGCACTTGAATATATATATATATATATATATATATATATATATATATATATATATATATATATATATATATATATATATATATATATATATATATATATATATGGCTTCTACAAAGATCTCCATCATCATTATCAAGACATCCTACGCAGTGTGTTAGGATGCACTTGATCCCGGAAGGTATCTATCCTTCAAACTAGAGGAGTGCTTCAAACTAACAATAGTACATAATATCCAACAAAAGAGGGTCGTATAGCTACAGCAGCGAATACATGGCTCGATCTAGATATCAACACGAATTGTTGTGCATATTTGCTGTTGGCATGAACCACATCGCCGCATGTCGGGTTTGCAAAAGCCATACATCGCATGGAAGCTTGATGCCTTTCACACACTGAAGATTATCCGGCACCAAGCTGTGTCGATGAATCTCTGGATAAGGTGATTCATGAAACCCATGGTATGATGTGTAAACACAGCCCCCCTCGCGAATGGAAGTTACATAGCACAGTAATCATCACCGGTGATATGATCGATGATTGGTTGGATGATCGTGTCGGCGTTCTGGGAACGGGGTACCTGACTTGCACGCTGCGCCTGCCAGCGTGGCTCAAGGGTGGCCCAGCATGGCCCATCTTCATCAAGACAAGCTCAAGACCCTCGCGAGGGCCAAGCCTCATGGGCGGATGACAGAAGCTTCTCGTGCACGGCCTCGTCATGCTTGGCTCGCGAGGAGGCGGAGAGATCAAGGCGGGTACCTCACGAGGTGCCCATGACGCAAGCCATGATTTACGAGAGGCGCCAGAGGGCGCCAGCCCGCTCGGTCCTCATTTCCTCTTTGGTGCAAAGGAGGCAAGCACAGGCGAGAGCATCAAGCAAAGGCAGCCACTTCGGTGCAACAAGACCAAGACCAACACAACGGCAGGAAGGAGGTCATGGTGGAGCCCAAGCCAGCGTCATCGTCAGAGCCTTTGACAGGCGAGGACCAACTTTAGTCAGGATAAGTGTACTAGATGTTCCCCTTCAAAATGGCCAATTGTTGGTGCTCTTCCCGCTCAATATTTGGGAAGAGGCCCAGGGCCTCTGCCTATAAATAGGACTAGCCACCCACAAGGTAGAGAGGATCGGAGGTCGAGGACGTTGAATCTAGAGAGAGAAAGAGAGAGAGCGACCGGACTCCCCCTAGCAGTCCGTCGCTCCGGTCGAGAACAGACCCTCGTGAGGCTATTCTTCCTTGTACTGTTCACCATCAGCCCCTGAGGCAATCCACCACACCACACACTGGAGTAGGGTATTACACCTCAATGGTGGCCCGAACCAGTATAAACCTTGTGTCCCTTGTGTTACTCTTTGTGTAGTTTAGATCCTTGTGAGGCGATGAGGTGCAGGTTGGTAGGGGGTGAGATCTCCTCGTGCACCCCAGAGTTCGAACCTAGAGGGTCTGCCGGAACCCGAAATCCGACATTTGGCGCGCCCAGGTAAGTCTTGCGAACCCGCTTCCGCCGCCTGTTCTTCGCCGCCGCATCCATGTCACACACTCGTCAGCCCGCGCCGAAAGGCCGGGCCACTCTCTACCAGCGTCGCCCAGACGGCCCCGTCGGCGGCCGCCCCGCCGTTCCCGTCGCTTTGCCGTCAACACCGCCACCGCCCGGCGGGAACGAGCAGAAGCGCCGTCCACAAGATCCATCCGTGAGGCGAGACGGCCGCACCGCTACTCCTCGCCGCCTAACTGGTTCTTTGTCACGCACGCGCTCCAGCGCCCATGGAGGCTCGAGCCGCGCATCGCGCAAATGAGCTCTTGCGCTACCGCCTGTCGACGACGCCCTCGAGTGGCTCGACCGCGTCGCCGAAGCTCGCCCGCGCCGCAGGGCTCCTCCATGCCGCCCTTCTCATGCACCGCCCGCCTTTGCGCTGGTGATGAAGCTCCGGGCGCCTCAGCCGCCTCCTCAAGATTGGCGCCTTTGGCCCCAAGGCGCGTGGCTAGGGCGGAACCCACTCCATCCGGCACCAAAGACAGCAAGAGCAGAGCTGCCAAGAGGTCCCTCGCCCCAAGAAGCTGCTCGAGTGCTCCCACACCGCCCGTCACGACCAAGGCTCCTGCTCGCACGCGCAAAGACCCAGCGCTGCTCGGTGGCAGCGCATGGGGACCCGCAAGACCAAGCCCTTCGTCACCAAAGGCCTCTCGTGGCCACTGCAGGCTGCCGCGCCTTCACCGCTGAGCTACGCAGCGTCGCGTGACCCGGCAAGTTCAAGCCGGACCTACCTCCTCGCTATGACGGCACGGCCGACCCTGCGGAGTTCCTCCAGCTCTACGAGCTGGGCATCGAAGCCGCCAACGGGGATGAGAAGGTCATGGCGAACTGGTTTCCCATGGCACTCAAGGACAGTGCCCGCACCTGGCTCCTGGCACGATCTCCTCCTGGGACGAGATGCGCACCTGCTTCATCGCCAACTTCCAAGGCACTCGCGACCGCCTCCTGCCGGAGCGACATGCGCCGCATCAAGCAGCAGCCGAGAGACCTCGAAGTACATCCAGCGCTTCAACAACGCACGCCTCAAGATTCCCAAGGTGACCGAGGAGGCCATCATCTCAGCCTTCTCCGACGGCGTGCGTGACGTCAAGATGAAGGAGGAGCTGGCGATGCATGAAGGCCTGTGCACATCTTTGGAGCTGTTCAACTTGGCGACCAAGTGCGCCAGGGCTGAGGAAGGACGCCTTTCCTCCTCGAGCTGCCGGATCTTGACCCGTAAGAGAAGAAGCCCAAGGTCAAGGACGGAAGCGCAAGGGGCTGCCGTGCTCATGGCGTAACGAGACACCAAGCGAGGCAGAGATCAGCCCGAGTTTTCCAAGGGTAGCCGGTACTGTGTGTACCACGACCTCCACACCCACAACACCCACGAATGTCAAGAGCTCAGAGTCGTGCGAGAAGGGCGAATCGGTCGATGCCCCGACCGCAGTGATCGAGGCTACGACCGAGGAGGAGGAAGAAACACAGGACGCTGGGAAGACCATGGCCCTCGCCAAGGGTGGTGCGACCGACCTCGCGAGGACCGCTGGCAGGATCAGCCTCGCGAGGGAGGCTGGAGGGATCAGCCTCGCGAGGATCGCCCGCAAGGCAACGTAGGCCTCCCTCCTCCGCCACCGTAGCTAAGGAGAAATGAAGACCATCATCGGGATGAGGGGCTGGGGGCTTCTGTGAGCAGCGATCGCTTGCATCCCGGGCGGAGCTCAAGCCCCACCTCTCAACAGACCTTCAAGCAGTTCGCCAGCGAAGTGAATGCAGTCCTCCCTAAGCTCGAAGCCACGCGCCCTCTCTCGTGGTCAGCGTCGCCATCTCGCTCAGCTCAGCGGATCAGCTCAAGTCGCGCAGCCACGGTGAGTCCTCCCAATGCTTTGTTCCCTAATCATCGAGAACGCAAGTCACCGTAACCCTCATCGATGGCGGAGCAGGGCTCAATGTCCCGTCCGAGAGACATTCGACAATCTCCAAGTGCCTTACAATCAGCTTCAGCCAACCAAGCCTTTCTCCGGAGTCACCGATGGCTCCACAGTTCCGATTGGGTAGGTCCGCCTCCCTGTCACCTTCGGGGCGCGCGACAACTACCGCACCGAGCTCATCGACTTTGACGTCGCCCACATTCGCCTGCCATACAATGCCATCCTCGGGTACCCGGCTCTGGCCAAATTCATGGCCGTGACTCATCACGGCTACAATGTCCTCAAGATCCCAGGAAGCAGTGGAGTCATCACGGTGCCTTGTGAAGAGAGAGATGCAGTGTGTTCCCTGGAGCATGCTTTTCAAGCCGCATCACTTGAAGACCCAGATCACAGGAGCGGGAGGCTCCCCGAGGCTGCTCCCAAGAAGAAGAAGACATCGCCTGGCCTGATCCCTCGGGAGGCAGGCCCCTCAGGGTCCGCGCCTGTTCAGGGGGCACCTCCTTCTGTCGCATAGGAAGGCGCGCCCGGCACCCTCCTCGAGCAAAGCTCGGGGGCTCTCTCCTGGAGGGCCACCGACCTTCCTAAGATCACGAGGGAGGCGCTTGGGCACCACTTGGAGGCGTGTTCCAAAGCATGTTTCCCTCAGGAAGGAGCGAGGCAAGGAGGGCTAAACCCTCAGGAGTTCGTCAGCCAGATCATTCAGGAGCTGCAGGAGTCAAGAGTCATGAGTGGCAGCCGCCGCTTACCCGCTGTAGCTTCCCATCCAGGCGAGGATGGTGGGCTGCGCGTCTGCATCGACATACCAGGGCTCCCGAGCCGCCTCTCAGGAGTTCCTCTTGCCCTCACGCGTGGGGAATTGTGAAGGTCCACCCCACAACTACGTTCGCATGCCTTACGGTTTGCTGAACGCGGCTGCCACGCACCAGCGCCTCATGAGGAGCATCTTGGAGCCTCAAGAGGCCAGGCGTTCCGCAGTCCTGGCGGAGATGGAGATGGTCCGTGAGGAGCCACCAGCGCCTCCGGAGCCTCCCGAGGCTCCTGGGCCTGGGGGCTCGTGAAGATCGGCTTCCGCAGCACATGAGGTCCGCTACTTCAGCATCCCTTCGTCTTCAACGTTATCAGCTGACATCCTTCGAGTTTCATTTTCAGTGGGCGCCCCAGTGGCTGCATCATTCCCGGGCAGCGTGGGTCCGTCCTCGCGTGTATCCTTTTGCTTCATGTTCCTAGCTTACTTTATTGGGGCGCCTCGGCTGCGCTCATCCCCAAGTCGCCGGGCCCGACCCAAATGATGTCCGCCTTCTCGCACCTATTTAAATATACTTGCTCCTTCATGATTAACGGTTTGACCTGGTCGCCCGCCGATTGACACCAACCGATGGAGCTGCCCCCTAACGGCACGGCGCTTACGCATGGGTCCGCCCCGCAACACCGACAAACCTGAATGGCTGAGCTCGCCGCGGCAGCCCCGCATGGCGCCACCTCGCTGCTTCCTTCGCCTCGTCACCCCTCCAGAGCAACCAACGACTGACTGTCGATTGTCATGGCGAACTCTTGTTCTTTTTATGATGAGCCTGCAGGATCTCTTCAAGGAGCAGCGTCAGGCGAGGCCCTCACGGCGTCTCCTTCACTCTCGTCCACGCGAACCGCTTGCACGTTAAAGGGGGGGGGTACCTGAGCATCGCGACTCATGGGCTCTTACTGGTTCTCCAGCCCTCACCCTCTGGCCTTGTCCACGGCATCGCGACCTGGCATACCAGCAACGGATGAGACCCGCTCGAGGGTCGGGACCCGAGGACGTAGAGCGGAAAGGGGAGTAAAGGCGAGAGGGAAGAGGCACGCGGGGACCTCGCCAGGCAACTCCTCATCCGCCGTCTGCGCGACCTAGCGCCACACCAATAAGCTGTTCTCGACCCCGAGATAAGTCATCCTCCGGAAATGCTAGCCATCGCAGCACCGACCTCGCACCTAGAGCAATCCCGTGCTAGCAACGTCGCGCTCCTTTCTCACCGAACGATGGCTGCTTGAGCGCTTAAAGCGGACCTCCCGAGCATCGCGACTCGGGGGCTCTTCTCGATCCCGGCCGCCACCTCCTCGGCCTTGACCACGGCATCGCGACCGCATACCAGCGACGGTCAAGCCTGCTTTGGGACCGGACCTGTCGGCGCAGAGCAACAAGCCCTCGTGAGGTTCGAAAGGAGGAACTAAGCTAAGATGGGATGAGCATCTCGCACTACTTCACGACTAGGATCATATTAACAAACAGAACCACAGGCATCTTACAAGCCCCCACGGGGCACGTTTTTCGATTCCTCGCAGGGAACAAAGGGAGCAGATACTAAAGAACGCCAACTACATGCGCCTCTGCAAAAGACGCCATCATCAACAGTGGGCCGTCAGGCACCAGCGCCAACCTCATCCAGATCAGTGGCGGCGGCGGCCTGACGAGCCTGCCCTGCTCCGAGAGCGACGCAAGCTCGGGGGCTCGTAGCTGTCGTTGCTCGTCTCCGGAGTCGCGAGGAGCTCGGCGGAGTCGCTGGATCCCTCGACGCCTCCGCCGCCTGAGGAGCCGCTGGGGGAGCGGTCGGCGAGCCTAATCCTCGCCGCGGCAGGGCCCCGACCACCTCTCTCAGGGCAGCACTCCAGCCGGCGTCCTTTCGCATCGAAGACCTTGAAGAACATCACGAAAGCGCCGTCGTACTCTAGGTGGATCGCAAGGGCGCCCCTCGTCCTGCAGACCCGGGCGATCTCGCCCCAGCCTCGAGTCATGAAGACCTTGCCCGGAGCGACGACCGCGACCTCCGCTTCGGTCGCAAGGGTGCTGCAGCCGGCGTGCTGCAACCGAGCTCAAATATCCCCCTGCGGCATCACGAAGGCGAAGGAGGGGAAGGCGAATCAAGACGAGGAGGCATGGCGGCGTGGAGCACAAACTTTCGGCGAGCCTCGACATGGACTCTGGGGAAACAACGCGACCGCCGGTGACCAGCTGGCGCCGACGGCGGCGGCGTCCATGGCGCTGGCGACAACTCCTTCAGGCCCTCAATGCAGGCGTATAAGGGCAGCGGGAACCTCGGCGGCGGCCGCTCATACCAAGGCCTCGACACCTCCTGCCGGGCGCCATCTCCGCGCAGAGGGCTGGCTGCTTTTTGGTGGCAGCGGATCGGGACCCTCTCAGGGAGCCTTTCCTTTCTTTTCCGCGGAGAACCGGCGGATCGGAGCCATTGCCGCAATGTGGATCAAGGGATGGAGAAGAAGGAGAAGCAAGAAGAGATGGACTGGAAGGGCACGCGCCGTCCCGTACTTATAACCAGGGAAGGCCAACCGTCGACCTCCACGTTCACAGGTAATCATGACCCGCTTTGCATGCAGGTACCGCTCTCTTGTCAATTCGTGCAGTCGCCGAGGCGTCGTGGCAAAGCAGAGACGCCCACGTCCAATCAACCGCCACGCGACACCCAAGGCCGCAGGCTGTTAGGGCTCAAGGGCGCTCGTGACTTGCCCCTTCGCTTCTCGCTAAGCCAAGTCCAGCGCGCTTTGGGCCCGGGCTACTGTCGGCGTTCGGGAACGGGGTACCTGACTTGCTCGCCTGCGGCCTCGGCGTGGCTCAAGGGGTGGCCCAAAGATGGCCTATCTTCATCAAGACAAGCTCAAGACCCTCGCGAGGGCCAAGCCTCATGGGGCGGACGACGTGAAGCTTCTCGTGCACGGCCTCGCCAGCCTGGCTCGTGAGGAGGCGGAGAGATCAAGGCGGGTACCTCACGAGGTGCCCATGACGCAAGCCATGACGACCGAGGGCGCCAGCCCGCGCAGTGTCCTCATTTCCTCTTTGGTGCAAAGGAGGCAAGCGCAGGCGAGAGAATCAAGCAAAGGCAGCCATTACGGTGCAACAAGACCAAGACCAACACAACGGCAGGAAGGAGGTCATCGTGGAGCCCAAGCCGACGTTATCGTCAGAGCCTTTGACAGGCGAGGACCAACTTTAGTCAGGATAAATGTACTAGATGTTCCCCTTCAAAATGGCCAATTGTTGGCGCCCTTCCCGCTCAATATTTGGGAAGAGGCCCAGGGCCTCTGCCTATAAATATGACTAGCCACCCACAAGGTAGAGAGGATCGGAGGTCGAGGACGTTGAATCTAGAGAGAGAAAGAGAGAGAGCGATCGGACTCCCCCTAGCAGTTCGTCGCTCCGGCCGAGAACAGACCCTTGTGAGGCTGTTCTTCCTTGTACTGTTCATCATCAGCCCCTGAGGCAATCCACCACACCACACACTGGAGTAGGGTATTACACCACAATGGTGGCTCGAACCAGTATAAACCTTGTGTCCCTTGTGTTGCTCGTTGTGTAGTTTAGATCCTTGCGAGGCGACGAGGTGCAGGTTGGTAGGGGGTGAGATCTCCGCGTGCACCCCAGAGTTCAAATCTAGAGGGTCTGCCGGAACCCGAAATCTGACAGATCGGATAATTGAGCCCGAGGAACAAGGAGTGGTTGTCGAGGCTGTAAACCCACCTCCAGTTGAATACGTCTGGCCCAACGGAGCTAGGATCTTTCTCGAACACGAAGCGGCCATGGCCATCAATGTCACGAATGCCCCACGATTGTAATCGCATGTGGTTTGATGTAATGGTTTGGTCAATTTGGTACGTCTGTAATGAGCATCAAATGACCGCCGCCACCGAACTAGCGATAAACCACCACCCATCGGCTGGTATGATTCCAGTCCCGCAATCATGAAGGCCAGCGCATTTGCTTCTGCTGCAACAATTCAAATTGGAGACCAAAAGGACAAAAATAAACAATCATGTTTAGAGTATGTGTGGAATTAAGATTATTATAACAGTGACACATATCATAGACAGAGAATTGCAATGCCGTGGTCATAATCATACCCCAAGTTAAAAAATAAGCCAATGGCTTTCATATTGTAGCAATATGTCATGGTTCAAATATCATGTAACAATGAGAGGAAAACAGCTATTACAGTGCCTACTCATATTCTACCATAGCACTTACTACTATTGTTCTCATATCAACTCTAAGCAATAACATGTGTTGTTATAAAAATCTTGTAAATGAGAGTAACATATAGCAATCATGATGTTATGCTCATAATATGTATTCTAACAATCATTAGATGCCAATTGTTCGATATCAACTCTAACAATAACATGTGTGGTCCTAAAAATCTAGGAAATGAGAGGAACATATAGCAATGATGTGGTTATAGACATGCTATGCATTATAAATTTGTAACAAATGAACAAGCAATGATTCATAAGGTAAAGATGAGATGAGATAGAACAATTACACGACGATAGATTCCACCAAGATAGGCAGCCAATCTGTAAGGCCGATCACAGAACGATGCCATCGTGCACTATAGCATCGCATGTAAATGTTGCCTCAACAGGATTCATGAGGAGCCATAACCATGTATGGCGACCGGATTCCAGATAGACTAATCCCATGTTGAACAAGGCAATGAGCTTGTAATCCATGTAGTCTTCTGATGGTGTGGGCACTTCGCAGATTACAACTTTCTGCAAATAGAGGTCGAGCCCAAAAGCTTGACGCGTCTCGTGCGTAGTAGGCAGGAGTGTCCGGTGGACCGCGAGGCTCGATGACGGCGGTATCCAATGATGGAAGGGTGATCTCTCGCTGGGTGTAGATATCCACGAGATGCCACGGACTACCGGTGTGGTGGATGAGGACGATCCAGTAGGCCTTCATGCCCGCCCAGTAGTGGTCGCGCATGAAGGACAGGTGGATGGGTAGTGGTAGCATGTCGAAGGCCACCACGACAACCTCCGAGGATCGTCAAGTCGGTGTCTGGGCCACCTGTGAGGATCGGGCATCAGCAAGCAGGGTGTCTTGAAAAGAGCCAGCCGGTTGCAGACGAGTAGACGGTACAAAGACACCAAGCATACGGCCAGACGGAAGGTGCTGAGTAGGTCCATACGACTACAGATCTGCTCCAAGAGAACATCAGGGAGGGAATTCCAATCGCGGCTCATGCGTGTCGCTTGGTTCTGCCATTGGGGTTTTCGTGCTCATGAGCCGCCGGGAAGTGGATTCGGCAAGGAAAGAAGAAGCTTCTCCTCGTGTGCCGAAAGCAGGAGCGGGGGATATGGTACGTCACGAGCTACCAAGGAAGATGGCGCGGGCGGGCAAAGGAGCGGGGTAAATGGTGTGCGGCCGACGATGGGGAAGAGAGGAGGAAGAAGAAGAGAGGAGGAAGAAGAGTGGAAGGCGGGGAAGAAAGTGCATTCAATCTCAATTCTACTAGTACTACTACCAGGATATACCGTCCTTCGGAGTGTAAATAGTTACACCGATGACATGTGGGTCTACCACAACAGGGACCATATGTCAGTTAATGGAGGACAGAGGTGCGTAGGCGTATTTGCGGAAGCGTGCTCTACTAGCAAACATGATGGCAGTACTGGGTAAGGATGATTTAGTAACACCAACACGCTGGTTCAGCTTATTAATTACATGTCCCATCTGCTGCAGCGTGTATTGTCACTTCACTGCGAAGACTAGTTGAATAGTTCTCTCTGACCGAGATGGGGAATAATGGATCATGAGGACTTCCTTTCTACAAGATCCCTATGCCTCTACGCCACTTCACTCATTTTGTTCGCACCTAGTCACTTGTAGAAATCAGAGAAAGACAAATACTCCGATTTGGGAACAGAGGAGTATCACCATATGGAGGGAACAGAGGAAGCTTGAAATATGAACATGTCAATGGGAGGGAGTAAGCCCCATGCATGCATGCATGCAACATGCAACACTCACACGCACACATGGACACACGCAACACTCACGCACCCATGCGCGCACACACAGACATGACGCAACACACACGCCACGCCAAGTGCTCAACCTACTCCCTACGTCCGTGAAAGACTGTACATTTAGAGATTTACACATTGACCAGGCATAATTAACGCCCAAAAGTAGCAGACTTATGTGTGCATGTGACCATTGAGATAAGAAGATTAAATGAAGGCCGTTGCATGTTGTAATTAAGGATAGACATGTAGTCTATACCTACAAAGACAAGTTGGTGCATTAGTCAATCAATGTCGATTTAGATTAAAGGCTAAATGCATTGGAAGTGTGGATGTACATCATGTACTACACTCTTTGTTTTATAGCCGACGTACACTCTTTGTTGGAAGACCGAGGGAGGACACGTGCATGCACTCACATACACAGCCAGGCGGTTCGCGCAAGGTTGGACTCGTGTCACGCCATGAAGTTTTGTTTAACTAATTTCTTAGCTCTCCCAACCGATGTGTGGGACCCAAACCAGGTGACAATTTAACCAGTCAACAAAGTGCCACGTCGACTATGTGGTCGGTCAGTAGGGTGCAATACGGTGCTCTACGATGAGCTAGTGATCATATAATCGCCGCAAAACTATATATAGTGACCGTAAAGAGCGATTGTTACATACGCTGACCGCCAAGGTATTTTTTCTCGCTTCAAATTAAGCCATATTAATCGGAAAGGACGCAGTTTGGACTACTACTACTAGTACTAGTACTGCTTTGATGTGTCCCATCAACTCGCCGAACAAGGAGAAGCTTGCTTACACGCCTCCTCGCCCACGCCAGGTGGTTCGCAGGACGAGGAGAGGGTTTTGACTACAGCGCCCTCTCCCTCTCCCTCTCCCTCGCCCTCGCCCTCGCCCTCGCCCTCGCGGTGGATGTGCAGCAGTTCAATCGGTGTCAGATTGCCAGAAGCATATTGTACTGTAGTATCATCATGGTTGGACCTTCCGAAGAGGCGAAGAGCCAAGTGCAAGGTTCACACGAGTACGAACTGTTGAACCTCCCGAAGAGGCAAAGATCCAAGCGCAAGGTTTTATAGGATTTGTCGTCCTAGTAGGAGTGTTCTACAACTATAGCGAACGATGCTACTGTATCATGCCGCCACGTCACGTATATCCAAAGCTGTGCCACCTTTTTTTCTCAAAGAGCATGTTGGAGCCCGTGCAACAACCACACAAGTTGCACGTACACATAACACATTTACTAGTAATAAATTCTAAAGGACAAATTCTAGTATGCCACACAAGTTCATCTCCAATTCATGTGATAAATTTGTGCACGACTAGTCTACATATATTCACAGCGCTACTGCTCACAATTACCGTACTCCACTTACACGCTATAGATGGGCTACATGTCCTCCTCCGTGTTCCAAATTCCCTGTGTTCTTCATGGATGGCACGATCCATAGCGGTGGGCAACAGGAATCATTATCGCAGCTTTCAGCCCGGTTCCACACAATGGAGACTCATCCAAGCTGAAGCGGCATAAATCAGGGATAGCGTGTCCCAAAGATGTCGCTCATCCGCGGTGCAAGATCAAGACACAACCATGCTTCATGAACGGCAGGCCTTCTGTGTCGTGCATGGAAGGTGGCATCCGCTTCACAATGGGGTAGCTGTGGGTAGCGGAGAAATTACGGGATGGAAATGGAATAACTAAGTACTACATGATCAAACTCCATTACTGTCCTGCTCATCGGACAAAATCCGACTACCTCTCAACGTCGGCAACTCTAGCAGAGTCAACGTGCAAACATGGCCAGGGAGCGGTGGATTGTTCGAAGGATTGTACCATAGAAGAACCTTCTCCTCGAGGACGCATGGAAGACCAACAAGCATGGCTGAGGGAGTCCTAGATTAGGGGGTGTCCGGATAGCCGAACTATCACCGTTGGCCGGACTCCTGGACTATGAAGATACAAGATTGAAGACTTCGTCCCGTGTCTGGATGGGACTTTCCTTGGCGTGGAAGGCAAGCTTGGCGATACGGATATGTAGATCTCCTACCGTTGTAAACCGACTCAGTGTAACCCTAACCCTATCCGTTGTCTATATAAACCGGTGGGTTTTAGTCCGTAGGACGAACAACAATCATACCATAGGCTAGCTTCTAGGGTTTAGCATCTCTGATCTCATGGTAGATCCACTCTTGTACTACCCATATCATCAATATTAAACAAGCAGGAGTAGGGTTTTACCTCCATCGAGAGGGCCCGAACCTGGGTAAAAACATCGTGTCCCTTGTCTCCTGTTACCATCCGCCTAGACGCATTCGGGACCCCTACCGAGATCCGCCGGTTTTGACACCGACATTGGTGCTTTCATTGAGAGTTCCTCTGTGTCATCATCCTTAGGCTGATGGCTCCTTCCATCATCAACAACGACGTGGTCCAGGTGAGACTTTTCTCCCGGACAGATCTTCGATTCGTGGCTTTTGCATCGCGGGCCAATTCACTTGGCCATCCGAGCAGATCGAAGCTACGCCCCGCCATCGTGTCAGATTTGGGAGTTTGAACTACACGGCCGACATCCGCGGAGACTTGATCTTCGACGGATTCGAGCCACAGCCAAGCGCGCCAGACTGCCTCGATGGGCACGATGTAGCTCGCCACCAACAAAGCCTCGAGGTCGCACCAGCGTCCGGCCCGACTCCTTAGCTCGAGCCGACTCCACCGACGAGGACGAGTGGCTGGACACCGCCGGGGCTACGATCTTTACGGCAATTAAGCCGAACTCCATCCCTGTCCTTTATGAAGACCGTGACTCCAAGGTATCGGACTCCTCTCCGCATCTAAACCTCCGCGCCCGCCAATCGAATCCAATTGGGTGCCGGTTATGGAGTTCATCGTCATGGACATCTTTTCAAGATTCGCCTTTGGCGACATCCTGAATTCACTAAAGTCTCTCTTTTATCTCGAGAGCCCCGGCCGGACTACGGTCAGGAAGGTTGGGATGCGGACGACGAAGAAATTCAACGCCCACCCACCACCCACTTTGTAGCTACTGTCGATGATTTAACCGACATGCTTGACTACGACTCCGAAGACATCGACGGTATGGATGACAATGCTGGAGACGACCAAGAACCAGCGCCTACAGGGCACTAGAAGGCCACCTCATCATACGACATATACATGGTGGACATCCCAAAAGATGGGAACAGCGATGGAACAACGGAGGATGACCCTCCAAGAAACAGCCCAAGTTGCCAAGGCCAGGGCAAGGCCATTTAAATCCTGCCACAAGAAAACGGTGATTCCGGCTCGGAGATAATAACACCCGGACAAGTGTCGAAGACAACCCCTCCAGCAGGATTCAGCACAGAGGAGGGAGAAGCCAGCCTCATGATAGAGCGGCAGACAGGAGGTGGAGGACGATAATTATATGCCTCCTTCAAGATGAGGCAAGCCTCGACGACGAAGAATTTGTCGTGGCTCGAGATCCCGCCAACAGAGCGCTTTCAAACGCAGGCTTATGGCCACGGCAAGCAGGCTCAAGAAAAAGCAGCAGCAGCTTAGAGCGGACGAAGACTTGCTAGCTGACGGATGGACTAAAGTCCTTGCAGTGAAGAGTACGAACTCGAACGCCCCTCCAAGAGATACCCAGAATGCAGGCTGCTACCCCAATTAGAGGAAGCAGCACCCAAACCTACATCACCAGCGCATGATTCGCCGACCGCCACCCGTGGTCGCGACAGAGAGGCCTCTAGACCTCCATTCAAGCCGCACTCCTTGCCGCCGAAAAGTACCAAGGCACGGGAAACGCGCTGCACTACCTGCGAGACATATTGAGGACAAGGCAAGGCAAACAAGATCGATTCACGGATCGCGTGGCACCCTATGACACGCGACGATAATCGCCACGCCAGATACAACAATTCCGCAGGCCGAACACAAGAGATAAAGCTCATTTGAGCTACGCCGTGATATAGCTCAATACAGAGGCGCCACACACCCACTATGCTTCATGCATTTAAGTGATGGATCATCAAATCCCGAGGATTTCAAACCAGAACATCGAATCATATGATGGCACAACAGATCCTGCGGTTTGGATCGAGGACTACCTCCTCCATATCCACATGGCCCGCGGTGATGATCTACACGCCATCAAATACCTCCCACTCAAGCTTAAAGGACCAGCTCGGCATTGGCTTAATAGCCTGCCAGCAGAATCAATTGGTTGTTGGGAGGACCCGAAGCCGATTCCTTGATAACTTCCAGTGGCACATATGTGCGACCACCGACGCCGATGACCTCAGCCACATAATTCAGCAGCCGTAAGAATCGCCGACAATTCTGGACACGGTTCCTAACCAAGAAAACTCAAATCGTTGACTGTCCGGATGCAGAGGCCCTTGCAGCCTTCAAACATAACATCCGCGACGAGTGGCTTGCCCGGCACCTAGGATAGGAAAATCCGAATCCATGGCAGCCCTCACAACGCTAATGACCCGCTTTTTGCGGGAGAGGACACTGCTAGCTCAGAGCAACAACTTGACCAAAAACCCCGGTAGTTCGGATACCAAGGACAGCAATGGCAGGTCGCGTCGCAACAAGCACAAGCGCCGCATTAACGGCGATAATGTGAAGATACGACACCAATGCCGGATTCATAGGCTCTAAACCCGTCAGCGGAAAAGCCGCTCAAAAGAAATACTCAGGCCCGGCCCAATCTGGACCGAATACTGATCGCCGTGCAAATACATGGCACCCCGAAAAACTAGCCAACCACACCAACAGGGATTGTTGGGTCTTCAAACAGGCATGCAAGTTAAATGCCAACTCAATGACAAGGGGCTGCATAGCTATGACGAGGAGGAGCCCCGCCACGAACAATAGAGGATGTAGGGCTTCCCCCACAAGTGCGGACGGTGAATATGATATACGCAACCCACATACCCAAAAGGGAGCGGAAGCGCACTAAGGGACGATATGCAAAGGAGCCAGCCCCAAAGTTCAACCCATGGTCCTCCCGCCCGATCACCTTTGATCAAGGGACCACCCCACAAGATCCGCCACGGTGGATTCGCCGCATTGGTTCTTGACCCAATCATCGACGGATTCCACCTCACTAGAGTCCCGATGGACGGCGGTAGCAGCCTCGAACCTGCTCTATCGTGATACAAGGCGCAAAATGGGCATAGACCCCACAAGGATTAAACCCACAAAGACGACCTTTAAAGGCGCCATACCAGTGTAGAGGCCAATTGTACAGTGCTCGCCACACACGGTGGTCTTCGGATCCTCGATAACTTCGGCTTAAGAGTTAATCTTCGACATAGTCCCGCTCCGCAGCGGCTATCACGCGATCGCTTGGACGAACCGCATTTGCAAAGTTCAATGCGGTGCCGCACTACGCTGCACTCAAGCTCAAGATGCCAGCCCTCGAGGAGTAATCACGGTCAATGGAAACACCGAACGCCTCTCCAAACAGAGGAGCACACGACGGCCCTCGCGGGCGGAGGTGCAAAGCAGCCTCTCACAGCAATTCTCGAGTCCGCTATTAAACGTCCGACACCGCTAAGCGCCTCGAGTAACTTACAACAAGACCGCCTCGCACGATCCGAGCATCGCCAGAGTAATCCGCCCCAACCCCAGCCCTAGCGAATTGCGGCCAAGATTACGGTACATAACTACGCCCGAGATACCATGGGCATAAGGGAGGGCACGACCACGACACGCCTGCACGCGGCTCAACCGCACTGTGGGCCCCGATTGTGTCATACTTTTCTTTCTTCTTTCTCTTACTTTCAGACTCGTTTTCTAGAAGCCCTGTCTGGCACTAGAATTGTCGAACTCACAATGCAACAGCCAGGGAAGCAGAAAGCTACGTCGAGTGTCCAGGTGGTCTCTACTACGAGCATTATACCAGTTTTACATACCATCCCGCAGCTTACCCCTGGAGGGGGACATGTTAAATAGTCCCATCCCTTGCTTATCACACTATATGTATCGTTCTGCTTTCATTGGAGTACCTTTTTGAATAAACAATACATAGCGTTTGCCTATTATTGCACTCCTTTCTTTATCTATATATATGTGCATTCATGACATGTTGCACCCGTACACTTTGGTACGGCCAATACACCAGGGGCTTAAGTACCCCAAAAATATGGTGTGATAAGTCCAAACACTTTCACAAGTGCGGCACCCCGAACTTATAGCATTATATGCATCGGCTCAATCATGTCTTGGGTCAATAGTTGGGTTTGCCTGCCCCATGTTTTGGTTCCTTACGCCCGCTATATCGGCTAAGGTAGCGCTAGGAGAACCACCGCGATTGTGCCCTGGTTGAGCTGGGTTGAGCACCTCAAAGGAGAAAGCTAAACTGACCGCCATGATAGGGAGAGAGCCGGTCGCTGTTCGAGAGGTTTTTCGGGTCCCTAAAGACTTATGCCGCTTAGAGCGAGGAGTCGGCATTGTCCCACCAAGGCGTGCAGTAGCGCCTCAACTCGGCCTTCCGAATACTAGGGGCTTCACCAAATTTAAAATTATAGAATTCTATGGCTAAGGAGAGTGTTCAAGCACTATAGTCCGGTTGCCTTGTTCGCTATGCTGAGCGCCCCTCAAGGACCCAAGGATGGGAACAAGAGCACTCAAGTTTATCCGTAACACCCCAAAGACTGTGGCATGGGGCTGAAGCCACGACTCGCCATCTCTCAAATTTAATACACGCCAAGCACAGAGGTAATATTTTAAATTCAAAAGTGTTTCTTAGCGATATGAACAAGTTTTCAGCGACAGATAACAAATGCGTAGTCTACTAAAAATTATATCTTTGGAGCATTCATCCACTATAAGGCAGCACCCTTCAGACGCCTCATAATACATTTCAAGCTTATGATGCTCCTTCTTCGTGGTGGTCCGTCTGTCACAAGCTTCTCAGCCCATCTTGCCCCAAAGCACCTTAGCAGGGCAAGGCCCCTTCGGGCACCTTCGATGCGGACGGAGCGCTTTGATGACTTCAATCCATGGACAAAGGCCCACCAGCCGCCACACTAGCCCAAAGTAGCTCCTGTGCATGGCTTCCTTAGGCCACACCAATTATGAGGCCCTTCATGGCCTGTTCGGCGACCTTGTGGAGCTCGACCAGCTGCTTCACTGGTCGCCAGGCACTGATGTCCGCCTCAAAGATATCGAGACCGTAACACCTTTTCCGTCGAGCTCCTCCTCGGCGCGGTAGAACGCGGCAGCATCGCATACACCACGGCAGATCTATGAATGCTCCCGAGAGCTCCGGATTCGGTAAGTAATAGATAATTCACTTTCACATGCTTACTTTGCATAAAGAATGCCTTACCCGCCGCTATCTTCTTTAACGATTCAATTTCCTCGGAGGGCTTTTTGGGTTTCGCCTTAGCGGCTTTGACACTCTCAAGAGCCGAGGCGAGCTCGGACTCGAGTTCGAGTCACGCCCAAACTCTCGTGTTTTTCCACGAGAGCCTGAGCTCTTGTCGAACCTCCGCCACCCGCCTCCTACTTTCTTCGCGGCAGGTAGCTCATGGCCGCTTTGCATTCGGCCGTGGGACACCGCTTCTTCAAGGTCGCCACCTCGCTCGTGGCCCCTACAATACCCATGTTAGTCCTGTCATTTTTGCAACCAAATCCTTTCTATAAGGTATTACTTTAAGAAGGTATTACTTACCTTCCTTGTCCTCGAGCTGCTTCTTGGCAAGGCCGAGCTTGTTCTCGACCGCCGAGGCTCGCTTCAATGCATTGACCTCCGCAGCCACAGCAAAGCAGAGGTCGCACAAGATCCGTAATTCCCATATTGGCATACTGTTAGACTCCTGTATATCTTTTAGATCCTCATCCGCTTTTCTTCCAACACCGAACTAAGCATCGGGGCTACCGCTATGCGGTAACATTTTTACATATTCTAAACTTACCTCAAAGCCCGTTAGAAGGTTGGTACAGGCTTCACCAGCCCGCTTTGGCGGATGTAACTTTCTCGATCACCACACTCATAACATCGGTGCTCCTCGCTGATGGAGGCGCCGCTAAGCCCAAAGAAGCTATCCGGTGCCTCCGGATGGACGGAGGTCACCGGCGTCAGTAGTCTTGCCCTTCACGAAGGGGTCGCTTGTCGGACTTCGAACCAATCAAGGTTCCGCACGGAGTCCGCACAGGCTGGACTTAGAGCCCTCTCGGGTTTCGCCTTTGCGCCAGAGTCCGGGGTCGCTTTGCGCGCCGAGGACCACCTCCTCCTGGTGGGGCCTTTGGGACTCCACCGCTGTGTCGCTCAGATCACGAGGAGAGGAGGCGGTCGAAAGTGATGTGCTATTCACATCCGACGAATCCAGGGAGCCACTGACGGCTGGCGAGCCTGCCCTCATGGCTACATGGTTATATTCAAGAAGACACTATGTGACAAATAAAAGTCATGAGCTATTCCGAGTCCGGACACTTACGATCTCGCCACGGCTTGGCCCTTGGTGGCCACTCCTCCTCGTCGTTGTCGGGGTTGGTGGAGAAGTCCTGAGGAAGGGTCCTTCCTTTCTTGACCCTCCGGCCTCCCCCAGGGCGGCCTTCCTTTTCTCTCCCCACCGGGAGAGGCTTTTTTTCTCCTCCACGCCCTCGGGGAGGATTCCGCCAGAGTCGCCGGACGATGAGTCCGACAGCACTGAGCCGGAGCTCCTTCAAGTTCCCATGGCCTTCTTTCTTTCTTTCTCCGCACCACGTGAGGTGCCGGAGCCAAGAACTCGCTAATCGGGCGTCCGCTGGATCTTCCGGCAAGGGGACGGACAATAATCTGTCTCGACGCTTCACCAGTCCTGCCAAAGGTTAGGGAGTTTTAGATCCCGATAGAGTCAAACTATGAAAAAGAGTCCCATAAAGGGTAAATAACTTACCTCGCTGGCTTGACGCCGCGAGCTGAATCTCGATCTTCGTAGCGGATGCGGAGCTTCGGCGCCTTGAACAGCACCTTCCTGCATCTTCGTACGTAGTGTCAAGAGCCGCTCAAGGTTCGTGCTGTGCCGGATCAAACTCCCACAAATTGAAGGCCCGTTGTGGCATGGGAGAATCCGCGGATGAGCATCACCGGATTACGCTGACAAGCTTGTGATTCTTGTCCACCAGTGTTTCGGACAAAGGTTTGGAGTCCGGACAGCTCTTCCGAATCAACCCACGCCAGCCCGCCTCTTTGCATGATGTGAGCCGTGGGGAAGCTAGATCGAATTGGGGCCGCCGCCATTGAGAGTCGCGCTCGGTGATGTAGAACCACCCCGATTGTTAATTTCTTCACGGTCTCCACAAAGGAGCCCTCGAGCCATCGACTTTGGCCATCTTGCCAACCATGGCACCTCCAAGACTTCGCTTGGCGGCCGCCCACTACCTTCGGCTTGACATTGAAGGTCTTCAGCCATAAGCCGAAGTGGGGCTGGATGTAGAGAAAGGCCTCGCACATGACGATAAGCGCCGAGATGTTGAGGATGAAATTCGGGGCCAGATCGTGGAAATCCAGGCCGTAGTAGAACGTGAGCCCCTGCATAAATGGCTGAAGTGGAAAACCTAGTCCGCGGAGGAAGTGGGTGAGGAACACCACCTCTCATGGGGCCTAGGGGTGGAATGAGCTGCCCTCGTCGGGGAGCCGTGCGCTGATGTCGCTGGACAAGTATCCGCCTTCCGCAGCTTTTTTGACATGTCCTCCGTGACGGAGGAGACCATCCACTTGCCTCCCGCCCCGGACATGGCTGGAGAAGGTTGAGGAGGGATGCGCGACTTGGGCGCTGGAGCTCGAAAAGTGGAAATGGATGAGCAAAGGAGGAAGAAGTCGAGGTTAAAAGGTGGATCCTTATCCTTATATGGGCGACGGCTATGCGCCCCCGCCACCGGTAAAACTCGCTTATCTCCCAAGCGCCAGAATCAATGGCGCGTTGGGTTACCCACGTCCGTATTGATGGGAATCCTGAATAAGGGGCACGATCTCCGCTTTGATAAGACGTGCTTAGGAAACCGCCGCTAAACGCTACCGAGGTGGAATAGTAAAACGATTCAGATAAAGGCTTGGCCGTGGTGTGATGTCACGCCGAATACGCCGCCAGATCTGGCAAAGGTTATTCTCTACGGTGGTATGTGGAACTTGTTTTGCAGAGCCGACACAATCCTTGTGTTCAAAATCTTTTATGAAGTATTCAGAGGAGGAACCCGCCTTTGCAAAGCCAAGACAATATGCGCTACCGGATTCGTCTGCCATTGAAGCCTGGTTCAGGGCTACCGAGGAGTCCTGGATTAGGGGGTGTACGGATAGCCAACTATCACCGCTGGCGGACTCCGGACTATGAAGATACAAGATTGAAGACTTCGCCCCGTGTCCGGATGGGACTTTCTTGGCGTGGAAGGCAAGCTTGGCGACACGGATATGTAGATCTCCTACCATTGTAAACCGACTGTGTAACCCTAACCCTATCCGTGTCTATATAAACCGAGGGTTTTAGTCCGTAGGATCTAACAACAATCATACCATAGGCTAGCTTCTAGGTATAGCCTCTCGATCTCGTGGTAGATCCACTCTTGTACTACCCATATCATCAATATTAATCAAGCAGAGTAGGGTTTACCTCCATCGAGAGGGCCCAACTCTGGGTAAAAACATCGTGTCCCTTGTCTCATGTTACCGCCCACCTAGACGCACAGTTCGGGACCCCTACCCGAGATCCGCCGGTTTTGACACCGACTATGGCCTTTTCCCATGCCTGCTTAAGCAGCTGCCTTGAAAAGTTGGTGCAAGAAGCACCGAGTCTTGGGCGGTGAGGACGCCGGAGCAGCGTGCGATTTCTCCTGAGAGATCATCGCCCAAGGTCTCCCAGCCCCGACGAGGAGGAGAACCGCCAGAGAATCCATGGGAGCAGCGACGAACCGCTTTCTCTTGGGGGAGGGAATCAAGAGGAGGTGATAAGAGCGAGAATCACAGGGCCTCGCCCCTTCCAACTCAGAGATCATTCCTCAAATAAGGGTGAGGCTATTATTTACTACTAGTACTAGCATTATGGAACGTTATGGGATTGCATTATACCGTAAATAATAGCACTAGTAAGAAATTTTGGCACTAGGTAGTAGTTTTTGGCGTGATTAAGAAATTTTGGGTATGTTTTTGCCATTTTTTGTACACGCCAACTAGTGTAAAAAAGTCTTACATTATGTGATTTGAGGAGTACGATTGCATCAGAGCAAAGATTAGTACTACTTTTCTCAACTAGTAGTGCATGTACTGCATTTCTAGTCTAGTCTAGTATAGTGCACCAGTTTTGAACTCTTGAATCTCAGGCCAAGGAGCTACAGCTGGAAGTGGAGGGTACATCGTTTCTAGAACCATCGCTGTACTATCAATGCAGGGAAGTACACTGCTGTAGTGGCTTAGTGGGTACTCTCGGTGCTCTATTCAGCCGCCCTCTCACGTAGCTGGCCTACTCACCGCCTCCTCTCACCCACACACTAGCAACCTATTTATCGGCGAAAGTTATCATGGGGCGTAACATTTGAGTTATTTGATACAACGAGACTAGGCTTTTCGCCCATTTGTGGAGGTGTAATGGGTCTCGCCGAACTTTGTTAGTAGTTCCTTCTTTATCGAATGAGATGAAGCAAAGCTTTTGCCTCCGCTTCAAAAAAAACAAGTCAAGAGGAATTTCTTTTTATAGTAGAGCCGATAATGGAGTGAAGTCCATGCATGCAACGCCACAAGCTACAGAGTAGTAGTAGAGAACTTTACGATAGAGCCATATTGCCCAGCTTCCCAATGCCCCGCCGGCTTTTCCGCTCCTCGGCTTAATTGGGAGGCGCTTAGTTTAAATATGCTACTAGCTGGAAGCTGCAAGTGAGGTGCGGCTAGGGCGAGCACGCGAGCCACGAGATGCTGGGAAGGAAAACCCGTTCACGTGGCTAGGCTGTCCAGTGCACCCAGATTGTGGGGCCGCATGTCCGTTTTGACTTCAAAACTCAAACTACCCGTGTAAAATGTTGGCTCGCAGCAAAGTGTAGTAGTACTATTTAAAAAATCACTGATGTGCGTGCTCGCCGGATCGAACCCACAAAATGAGGTATACACTCCCGCGACCACTAGTAGTACTCTTTGGAGTACAACGCAACCTAGAATCACCTTTTGTCGTTAGTAGTACGTACATTGTTCCTTACAAGAAACCCCTAAGAGCATGGTTAATAGTATAGCCAGCTGCTGGCTATAAGCCAGTGCCATGTCATCTACAGCCCATCTTATAGCCAACATGTACAATAATAGATCAAAAGAGTGTACTACTTTTTATTATGTGGCCCACTTCTCATTCTCACAAAGTGCCTAGGAGCACGTATAGAGCTGGCTTCAACGAAGAGCCCGCTTACCTTCTCTCTCCTCTTCTCTTTCCTCCAACTAAGTAGAAATATACTAGTTTATTTCTTATAGCCCACCGACTCAGCTCTATTGTACTTGCTCTAATAATGCAAGAAACCACTAAAATGCCAAGAAACTACTACCACTTGCATATGTGGCAGACTTAAGATAAGACTACCTTATCAACCATTGTACATGCTCTTACCAACAAAAATCCTCGATTGACCTCCTACCTCCGCACGCCCACCTAGTCATCCTCGGCCATGGGACGCAGCCACCGCCACGGTATATGGTCAAAACCGCCGCGTGCGGAGCCCATGTTGCGGCAGCCCGGATGCCAGCCTGGCTCGGCGGCCATGTCATAGCTAGCCAAGATAGTCTGCCCAGCTGCTTGTCTGCAAGGTTTGCTAGCTAGATTGGCACGGCAGCGCAGCTTGCTTGCTCGCCAAGGCTAAGGCCAGCCATCCGGCTCAAGCGAAGGCCAGCGCTGCAGCTTGCTCGCCGTGAGTCATGCTTGGGCCAGCCTCCCAACCTGCAAGGGAGGCCAGCCGGTGTCCGCCCGTCCGGGCGGAGCGGCGGCCAACTCGCCATCACCGGCGCCACCGACGAACACGATCAAGACTGTTTGAAGTAATGTTCAGGAAAAATAATGATTTGAGGGGAATAACAGGATAGAAGGTCGATGTGGGTCCTCGTGTCAACGGTCAAACAAAATGTGTTGGTTAAAGCTGCCTCACAAGACGGACGTGTGGGCCAACCCTGTCATAAATGGGTTTAAACGAACCTAATCGGTAGGAGTACTAGGTAGTTTTGGCGTGATTAAGAAATTTTGGGTATGTTTTTGCTATTTTTGTACAATAGATTCTTCCTAGGGCTGGTTGAAAGTGGTAGTTTTTGTTAAATACTCTACATATTGTAAGTAGGAGTGAAAGTTAAGCTTTGGAAGCCAATAAGCAAGGCTAGTTACATAGTGCATATGTGTACATGATTGAAAGTAAATATCAACCATGAGTGACTAATATCTTGATGGAAAACTCAAACTATGGAATACTAGGAAAAATGCATGGTTGGAAATACTAGCAATGTTCATGTCCGCTGTAACTAATCATAATTAGAATAATACTTATTCACAAACTTGGTACAAAACACTCTAATTTTGATATACATATGTCACTAGAGATATATTATGTTTCAATTAGAATATATTCCTTGGGCTGTTTTGGTGAGGTCGTGGAGGGATGTGGTTGGTTTTAAGATACTAATTATGGGTTTTCTGCAAATTGGTAGACAAGTGGGATGTTGGTGAGAAAAGGCAACAACTTACCTCACAATCGTTAGATGTAGATCTAATGGTCAAAACGACGGATGGCGTATACACCAAAGATCACCAACTTAGTCTTGTGTAGGAGTATTAGCAAGATCCGTGCATTGCACGGAACATCAAGATGCATTTTTTATAAAACACTTGTTGTGATTGACCTCATGGAGTAATCCCATGTAAAAACTAATGATATCTCGAGAAATATGAGATAAGGTGAAGAGGAGGGGGTGTGGTGGTGGTTGGTGGTCGGACCGAGCGGAGGCATGGGGATTGACGACGCCAGCGGCCACTGTGCCAGCTTTGTTCCAGAGGCTTCCTTTCTTAATTGCTCAACAATGAGGTTTGTTGGAGATAAGGATGAACGAGGGAAGGCCTTGTCTTCAAATGTGGAGAGGGGTGCGGTATCTTTTAGTTTAATTTCCATCCGCCGATATAGATCGACGGTCTATATTGCAAGATGGCACACATACCATCATCACCAACTCGGTTTTTATAAGAGAAGAAATATAAGTATGGAGATACAAACGATTATCGATACTTGCTTCCGTAAACTAGCATCTACATTCTATTCAACGCCTCGCATGTGGGGCCTTAGCACAATGACTTCTCGACTGTGTAAAACAAAGATTTTCCCGTCACCGACAAGGAAGGGGTGACGGTGGCGCGCTTTTTGGCTTGCTCTAGTCCTAGTAGTTATACTAGGTGGTCTAAGCACGTAGATTTATTATTTTCACATCTCGTGTTCGCCAGATCGCCACGATCTGCTGATGAATAGACGGTAAGTTATTCACGGGAAACCCTTGTTGAGCGTGTTTGAGAGAGAGAGAGAGAGAGCAAGCGTGTGTGATATGTTAGAGACTGAGGCAATGATAACAGATTCTTTGTGTCTATGTGTGTGGAGGATAGAGAGACATGTACATGGGGCTTTGTGTTGTGTAACGTGAGACACATATACATAATTAGAGAGTGAGTGTGTGAGATACACATGCGACATGAGGAGAGATGAGGATCCAGATAAATGGGTGTTTGTGCGTGTCTGTGTGTGTTTGTGCACGCTTTGTGTGTGAGAGGGAGAGAGTGTATGTGGAGTAGAGAGACCACTGATGATGTAAACCTAGTATAAGGGAAGGGGGAATGGTGTGACATGTGTAGTAGCGAGATAGCACGGAAAGGGCGGGGGAGCAGACTATTTGGAAGAGACATCGAGTGTGTGTGGGAGAGGGGTGTGAGAGCGAGAGATAGAGAGAGCTAGCGAGAGAGAGAGAGAGAGAGAGAGAGAGAGAGGAAGAGAGGGGGAGAGAGGGGTCGCTTGTGTCCATAAATGGCGATAGATAGGGAGACAATGTTGATGTTGTCCAAATTGGCCTATGAACGGAGACGCAAGGGAAGCGAAGTCATCGTGTGTGTGATAGGGACTTCATGAGAGATCTAGAATAGATGGTGTAGAGAACAATGTGCAAAATCGAGAACGATTATACATTAGGGAGCTATGCAAAGAGTCACAACATATATGTATATAGGAAGGAGCTGGGGTCCGCATGTGGGAGAGATAGAAAGAGGAGAGTGGTGCACAAGGAGACAAAGTGTGCTTGTTTGCAGTGGGGTGGTGTGTGAGGTGAGTGCGAGAACCACATAACTAGGGAGATAGACGCTTGGGGGCGACGCTTTGTGTGTATGGGAAATATACACTCTACATAGTGCGGTGCTTGGGTAAGAGAGATAGCGGAGACCTAGAGAGTGAGGGAAGAGATGTGTGCATGCCCGAGAGACAAAGTGATAGAGACCTATGTTGGGGTCCGGACTTTACAAGAGAGAGGGTGTTAATGTGCTCGTGTGTTGGTGTTTGGGGAGAGAACGACTTCTCTATGTGTGTGTGTGTGTGGTGGTGGTGGGGGGTTGACTTCAGATAAAGAGTGAGGTGTCTATATTTGAGGGACTTTAGCGTAATTGAGATATTGTGCACTCATGGTTGATCAATTTGTTTCACAGTTTGTACTATGAGATAACGATACTTTTGAACATGCGTGATATACCTTGATGTACCATAATTACAAACCTAAGGTTGGAATTTTGGAATTCGACTCCATCATTAGCTTTTGTAATTCATTTAAACGGAGGTACATTTTTAAGCCGGATTTTGTGATTTCAAATTCATATATCAAACCTAGAGATATACACATACGGGCATGTTCAAACTTTATAATCATCCACTTTATTCATACACATACACATTTTTGCTTTTGTCATCATATTTAGGATAAACACATTTGGAATTTCATTTGAATTGGACCGTATGATGGTATTTGCTTGTAGTAGCTCAATGATCCATATTTGAATTGAATGGACAATCTAAGTTTCGAGTTGGAGACATTGATTTTCAAAACTTGCACATTTTTTTTATGCAAAACAAACAAATTGTCGGCCATGATATCATAGTCGGCCAGACGAGAGCAGAATACTTATAATTTTAGGCGCCAAAAGCTTTCAAACTTCCCGCCACATCAAAATATCACGCTACCAAAGTTTAGCCCCGCGATATTCCTGTTTTACCCCGCCACATGAACGGAAAAGGGCTGCTTTGGTAACTCCATTGTTTTCCTCTTGCCCCCAACATTCTTCCCCGTGAGCCCTCCCTTCCCTCCCCGACTTCAACCACGGCAAGCCGCTGAATCTAGTCCTCCACCGCAGCGGTGGACCTCACACCCCGCCGGATCTACCTTCCGCACCTTGGAACCCCCAACTGCCAACTCACCACTTCACCGGAGCCGCTTCAGCGATCGGGCTTGTCCACCGCCTCCAGCATCTCCTTGACCGCCATCATGGTCCACCGCACCGATTTGCTTAACCGCGCCTCGCCCACCACATCGTAGGCCCTTCATCGACTCCTCGTCCGCCTTTCGCTGGCCCTTCATACAAGCCCTCGTCCGCCGCAATGATCCGCCACCGAAAGCACTGCACAACGCGCTTCGCCAAGCCTTCGCCCATCGCAGACCGACCCGCTTCCACGGACGCCATATTCAACTCCACCGCCCTGCTTTACGACGCCGCAGCCTCATCAGGTTATTTCGATTTGTACTCCTTCGGTTTTTCTTTATCGCAACTGTTCACTTACCACAGATGAGCTTTCTTGTATGTCGACAGGCGCCGCAACCGTAGCACCGGAGCCGCTTCAACGACGGCGACAGCCGGCCCAAACTCAACCGCAACACGAGCACCATCGACGATCCTTAGCTATCAAGTATGACAACGATACCCATACGCCGAGAATCAGGTACTATTATCCAACGGCCGGCGCCACGCTCACTTTCCTAGCATAAGCACCGCACCTTTGAATTTCTTCAGGCATCATTCAGTTTTTCATGAGACGCGTTATTCGCTTGCACCAGAGGGCCATACTTCGGCAAAGGAACATGTTACATGTGCTAAATTACATACCAAAGGCACATATAGTTAATATGTTTTAGTTTTGTTCGATGCCACATGTTGGTTCCATCGCATCGCTTAATGTTCTCTATGCTTAATTACACATCAGCAAACTAGCATGTGGTTCCGCTGCTTTTGTTCGCTTTTACCCTACATTTTCTCGATGCTAGCTATTACATCACCGCTCCGAGCCTCTGCTCATTACTTGTTTGTGTGTTCTTGATCTTCCCAAGTTGCATGACTAATTTGATGCTTCTATTAATTATGGAGCTGCCAACCCCATCAAGCAAAATATTTGTTCTTTGGGGCTGGCACCTCTAACAAGCATAAAAATAGAGGGAAGCAGATATATTGTCGGTATGCACACAACCATTGATGATCAATTCGACCAAGTGCATGCGATTAAAATTAATTTTACCTAAATAGATGGTGCAGAATAAACTACAACAACTAGATTTGCAACCACGGATGTCGATGATATCTTCAAAGAACATTGCAACAGCAGCTAGGCTTCACAAAGAACATATGGTAAGCCAAAGGTGTTTTAGTACATGTGAAATGTAATGCGAGTGGGCTGCTTTCTTGGCTTGTGCCCTCAACGTAATCCTACCAATTACAAATAGTTCAGTTGTCCGCTTGTTGTATTGCTTGATTCAATGCTTATTTGTTGTTACGCTATACCTGAGTTGGCTAATATGTCACCAAAGGCTCGCTGTACTATCGTAAAGAAATGCATGCCTATTTCATTTGAGTCCTTAACTTTTCCTCTCAACTTCATCACAAGACTGTCTTCGTAGTTTATATGAGGCCACACCGTTAAGTGCTTTCTCGATTATTTCAACCGCTTAGATGCCTTGGCAACTTAAATATAGCGTTGTACACTCCTTTCAACTAGGGATGTCAACTGGTCCCGCTTAATCCTGATTAAAGTCCACTAGTGGTATGATAGTTCAAAAGAGTTTTTGTTTTTTGAGGAAAATGAACTAGGAGGTAGCAAAACTAACTAGATGGGACCATGGATGTCGCTTATTTGCCACTTACATCCCTAGTTTCATCTTACCATTTTAATTTCTTTTCGCCGATGTGCTTCAACCATTTAAATATAGTTTGCCATGCTTGGCAATAATTCGTCTATCGCTTACCATGTAAGCTTACTGCCTGGATCATACGATAACTATCTCTTACTTATGTCCAGCGGAAACCTTTCAGGATGCCGCTCACACTAGGACACAATGTACAACCCTGTAATCTATTTGTGGAAGCAGGCCATCCATGTTACCAGATGGTAGCAGTCAGAGGCAACACCGCCGAGAGCAGTCCGAGCACGATATTATAGTGCTTGAGGCTCTACTAGAGGCGTAAAGAGATGGTGTGGCTGCCATGAATGAGGTAATCTTTATCTTGAGGCTGGAAATTACGGAATTAGCGGCACGATTATGCAAGCAACCCAAGAATTGGAGGAAGTAAGAATGTTGCATTTGAAGACGGAGGAGGTCCTCATTGTTTCGCTATCCAAGCCCAAGGTAATCCCGTTCTTCTTTAGATACCAGTTGAAATTGTCATTAGATTATTGTACTTGCATGTTGTGTCATGTCTCTCGAATGGATTATGTTGCAAGACCCCTATGTTGTCCATGTGTTGTAATGATCCGAATTTTTAGGCGAGGTAATCCTCAAGATTTGTATGATTGACATAAGGTGAACTGTTTTTCGTGTGAGCATATTGTATTGATGAAATAACTGTTTGACTCAGAGTGTATCCAACCTACTGAATTCAAGATCACAGCATTTCTAAATCATAATCATATATAAAGGTGGAATAAATCTTTGTTGTGGTTTTGAAGAAATAAATAACAAAACGATAATTATCTGTGGATATTCGTAATCGAATACAAATTGATTTGAATTTAGTTTGCCAGTCCTGTGGCAAACGTGAATGCTAATTCTCCCAAGTTTTGAACGAAGCTGCTAAACACCCACTATAATTTGTGGGCTGCCCGGCAAGTGTTTGCAAGATGGAAATTACTGTCACCCCGACACTTGACATCCTTATCGACCGGATTTACACCGCCGTCGATAGGGGTAGACTAGTAACTTCAATCGACGTGACACGACGGCCTCGAGCCCATTCAGACACGGTGGGCGCCAAACGTATGCAAAACACATTTGATTCAAGCTCGTCCGAAAGACATGTGTCTCTTCCTCCATTTCCCCATTCATACATGGTGGGCGGCAAAACAAACTCTCCTCGTCCAAATCGATGTAGGCTAATATTTTAAATAGGGCAGATGTAACTTCCATCGACGTGACACAACCTCCCTACCGTCAGCCCTGCTTATACACCGTGGGCGCCAACCGGGCGCAAAACACCTCTCTCGCCCAAATAGTTAACGCAAAATTTGGGAGATGCGAGATTACCGCCCTATCCCCAACCGACGCGATGTCCGAATTTTAAACGGGGATAAGTTTGTAACTTTCCCCATTTCGTAGAAGCGCCCCAAAGTTTGAGATCCCCTCCCTCCATTTCCCCATTCATACACCGTCGGGCGGCACGACAACCTCCGTGATCGCGCCAGCCTCCTCCGTCCGCCACCCCATCCTCCACCTTGCCGGAGCCGCTACTCCCTACCCAATCGTCCACTCGCAAGAGATGGACGCTCTCATCCACGGCGCTGACCAGATCCTTTCATCGCCTCCTCTCGCTTCATCAGCACCGCCGCCCACCTTGCCGCCTCGCCATCTAAAGTCTTCTTCCCGCCGCCGACAGCCATCGCACCCGCAGCACCTCAACATATCAAGATAGGCCTACACGGCATCGCAAGAGAGGTGGTACTCTTCCATATGTGCTTAAGTTATTGATCTCACCGAAAATAGATCGTAATTTGTTTATCTGTACTTTTCTTGTCCGTACTCAAATCGTAGTGGCTAGTTGAAAGCAAACATTGGTTATGGTAGCTTTGTTCGGTTTGCACCTTCAGATCCGCCATGGCACGGCCACTATACTCGTAAAGCTTATGGTTTCCCTTTATATTCACTACCATCATCATAGGTGCTTCGTGGTCGTGCTAGCACTGCTCCTCAAGACCTCAACCCAAAGCTTACGTGTTGAATACGAATCTGATATGATGCTCATATCACTAAAACAGAGAACTTTTAATTGGTCACCTAATGTTCCTATATTCGCTTCAAAAGCATGTGCACCACCCATCGTCCAGCTAGTTCCACTTTCCTGATTTTTCTCTTGATGCTTAGGGTTTTCCCTTTATCTACTCTACTATGATCTGCGAGGTGCTTCCTCGTCATACTAGCATTACTCCACCCTTCAAGCTAAACAACACAACACTCGAATTCAAAGCTTAGTTGTTCAAATATGATTGTGATATGATACCGATATTAGTTAACCGACACATTTAATTGGTTAGCTAAAGGTCCCACTTGAGTTTCCAAATGCATGTCGCGACATATAGAGAGACAAGATAATTGCATTTATTTGTCACTTGTTGACCGTGATTTTCTTGTCCATACCAAATCTTAGTTGTTATTTCAAAGCAAACATCGGTTGCTAACTACCCTTTGCGCGGGTTTGCAGCTTCAGATCTGCCATCCCATCGCCACGGTCAACACTGTACTCATCATGCTTATGTTTTCCCATTTTATGATGACCACAATCAGCCTACGTGGTTCGTGGTCGTAATAGCACCGCTCCACCCATCGAGCTAAACAAGCTTAGTTGTACAAATTCATATATGATAATTGCTGATATTAGTAAACCGAGAGATGTTTAATTGGTTAGCTAAATGTTCCTACTTTAGTTTCAAATGCATGTGAGCCACATATGGAGAGACCGAAAGAATAGTATTTCTCTCGCGCCTGGTTCATCATGGGTGGCCAACCGACATTGTATTGAAAGACTTGTAATATCTTCAATCTGCTTGCTCTTCCGCTCTTCTTTAAGATGATACTCTTCTCTTGCGTCGACCGTCAGTCGAGTTGTTCTCCTTAGTATATTTTGAATCTGTCAGTGTCAGTCGACTTGTTCTTCTTTACTATATGTTGAAGCTATCATCCGCAAGTGTCATCACTTCGAGCTCTCATATTTTGAGTAGTAGGCCACATTATATTAATGCACACAACAAATTACAGCATGCATGGCATCTTTTAAAAGAATTGCAGAGATAGCACAAAGGGGTTTACAGGAGGTAGTATTGATTAGAATCACTTCTGCATTACAAAGAAAATCTCACTTGTTTTTATGTTTTCATGCATGTCGATATTGAACATTATCAAAATGAATATGAGAATGGGCGACGAGAGGAATATTATGAACGATCCATCGGCTAACAAACTTGGCATGGTGGAGGATGGCCTATCTTATTCACCCATCAAGGTGCTTGCTCTAACTTTGCAAAGTTGTATTGGTCGCATATATTTTGCATCCGACCTCTTGCATTACTTCTACTTTGTTACACCATCTCGCTTAGTTTAAGCATCATATATGAGTATATGCCATACCTATCCATTTTCTCAGACTCTATTCCATGTGTCGTCACACTATGTTTTTCCAGCTAAATGTTGTTCTTTCGTAATAGATGTCCAAAAGGAAGAGGGTGAGTGCAGATCCTCAAGGAGTACAAACTAGGTATTTGGAAAAGGTAGTGATACCTGTTAAATCAGATAGATCAGCAGCCACGTAAAACACAGCCCAACTGTACCACACTTTACCCCTACTCCAAAGGCCAAACCCCTATTAGAACTGCTGGGAGCCCAAAGTCAGTAATCTGTCTATGATATCAATTCAAAATTTGAACTCCTAAATTTCTGCTTGTGCCTTACCTTCTCTTGTATGAAAACTAATTTCAGATGAATCTCCTTGCTCAAAGGATCATACGATCTCAAAACAATAATGGGCTCAGATTGCTCTTGTCAAGACTCTCTCCCTTTTGCCTTGTAACGCTGTACTTAATTAATTGCTATTTGATTATGTATCATCAGTCCGCACCGAGCTTCATTATCCTCTGCTTTCTTCCAATATTATTTGATCTATATTTACTCTTTGCAAAATGTAGAATAATGGCAACGCTTATAAAGAATTTTCTTTGGGGAATTTATTGAATTATCCTTCCATCAACATGGAGAAGGGCTTTGTCCAGCCCATGTTAACATGTAATGTAAGTTCATCCTTCTCAAGCCTTCAAACTTTGTTCTAGTATAGATTTGATAGGCATCATTTCCTCCATCGCTGTTTGCTTTGTTGTTTACATCTGATTGATGTTTGCAACAACTACCAGCCTCAAATTGTAGTTGTAAAACATGTTCCTTATGCGTAACAAATCCATTTATTTGCTTATATAATTGTGAAACCTGTTACGTGTCTCCTTGTTTCTCTTCGACTCAGATTCTTACGCCAGTGCAGAACTTTAGGGAAGATAGTGAGCCAAACCATCTTGAGGACAACGAGATGACCCCAAGGTCCTGTCTTGATGAAGACAAGGAGTTGAAGCTACTCACCAGCAGTGTGAGACAACCTCCGCCCGACGCTGCCTCAATCAGCCTCGACTTCTTCATTCTCAACTTAAAGTGGAAAGGCTTGCTTCAGCTCAGCCGACTTGAAGTCAAAGATGCAATGAAGATGTCGAGGACTGCCATGCGCACCATCATGCCTTAAATCTAGTGTTGATGCATCTATCGCTGACACAACCGAGGTCTACTCAGCTTCTTTAGCTGTTTGGGGCCCGACTGCCAGCCTAGTGCCTTGTGAAGTGCTCTCGCTTTGTATATTCTTTTGTCGGCGCGCTTATTTGCAATCGGTGGCGAACTTTGATGCCCAAAGGATGTAATATGTGTGATAGCCGTGATAGCCTAGCATAAGTTGCTTGCTTATTTATTTCCTTGTTGTCTTGTTTATTTGTTTGCTTGTAGTCATTGCAGCTCTTTTTCCGCGTTTGCTAGTGGCTGCAATAACCTATTTTTAAAACTAGGCCACAATAACCATGGGCTAATATTTACCGTAGTGACACTAGGCCTCCTACGGGTCAGAAACAAGGGGCCTTCTACGGGCTGTAGAAACAAGGGCCTTCTACGGCCATAGAAACAATGGGTTTCTACGGGTCAGAGAAACAATGGGCTTCTACGGGTCAGATCATCAATGGGCCTTATACGGCAAGATGATCGACACAAACATGGGCCAATAACAGTCGCATTATGGTCAGAACGGGCTAGAGTTGAATCGTCCGCTCATGGGTCGACCATAACGGGCCATCATTAATAGGCCGATTTGATGACGCTATGAAAATGGCCCAACGATAAACGGACCACAAACGGGCCGATCAGAACCACGGGCTGAATTTGGCCCACAAGCGTAAAATGACAAGAACGGGCCGTAAGTAAACGAATCGCCGAAATGAGCCCAAGAATAAATGGGCTCGAGAAGGCCGAAGATAACATATTCGAAACGCCCAACGGAATAACGGGCCGTTAATGGGTATAAAGTGATACATCGTTCATTACGGGCCGCCACCACGGGCCGTTAATGGGTGTAAAGTGATACATCGTTCATTACGGGCCGCTTTCACCACGGGTCGTTAATAGGCCAAGAGTTACATAGGGCCTCATATGGGCCGAAGACGCCATGGGCCATACATGGGCCGGCGAAAACGGGCTGAATCATATTGATGGCCCGATGACGCCATCGGGCCTAATTCGGATAAGGCATAACGGGCCTTGGGTTAGCGGGCTGTAAATGGGCTATATGTCAACAGCCGTTAACAAAGTTTATGGGTCGCCCGCCACCTTTCGACCAAGTCAAACGGGCCGCCTTTTCACATGAATGGGCCTCATAGCTATGTGCCACGGTTGACGATCATAGGCGCCTTCGTCCAATGAGTGGATAACATTTGTCCCAACGATGAGCCGACACGTGTTTCTCCACCAATGATGATTTTACACGGAAAATCCCCATTGGTCGGAGCTGTTAACGGGTTATCGGATCCAAAACCCGACCCGATAGCTTAACGGCTTCCGCTACGGTGGATGCCACGTGTCGGTCACCCTTGACGAAAGCACTTCGTGGACGCTGATTTATCGTCATGGAAGTGCACACTCGTGATGATAATTTTGGTAATGTCATGGAACACTTCTATGACAAAGACAGTATGATTATCTTGATTCGTCATAAAATCATCATGGATGTACATGCATGACAAAAATGCGACCTACTATGACAAACACGTATCATCACGGAAGTGTATTTTTTGTGGTGGACGACCATCTTATCAGATTAACCATTCGACTTACCAATGCAAAGGTGGGAGGAAAGAAGTATTGGGACCACAGATTCAAGCAATTGATGTGATGGACTCTTCAGAGGCCTTGAAGCTTAAAAGAAGTTGCAAAGCAGTGCCTGCACAAAGAGCTAGCGTAAGTTCGCCACTTCGCTTCTCGAATTTTAGTTAGCCACTTATTGCAAAATTGTTCAATTATGTTGCTTGGCCTAATTTAGTTTGCTACTGATTACATAATGCCATAGCCTATTAATCCTATTATAGACTGCGCCTATCTATGTGTTTGATACTTAATGTCAAGAATTACCTGTTTACCTGAACTTAAATAGCTACTTAAGCATGTAGATAGCTGGTCATATGTACTTCTAGGGTGCAGCAGAATTCACATGTAATTTACGTTCTGATACCCTGTTTGTTTAAATGGTTTGCTGTTATCACTTGTAGCACTAGTAATGTTTGCATGTTCATAGATAGACAACTATCAGGTTTATATGAGGGACACCGTCTTTTTAACTTATATATGTGTGTGTGTGTGTGTTGGAATCATTTTGCTTACATCAAAGAAATTTATAGATGTCTGTGTTGATGGTAAACGGTACCGACTTGTTACTTTAATACGTTGCCAAGAACTTGTTAGTTTTACTAGTTCATGTGTAATTAAATACGTTGCGAAAACTGGTTAGTTTTACTAGTTTGATGTTAGTTTCTTATGGCTCTTGCAACACTTTATTTATGATTGCTAACATTCAAGTTTGCAGGATCCAACTGAAACTCTCTTGGCACAACAAGTATGTTTTCAGAAACTTCCTTGTTTACCTGGTTTGCTGCTGTAACTTGTTGCTGTAATCATGTTACCAACTTCAAGTTGTCAGGATCCAATTGGAAGTCCAATTGCAAAGTAGGTACATTTTCAAAATTATATTTGTGTAACAGGTTTGCTGTCGTAACTTGTTGCTCTAATCAAGTTACTGACTACTCAACTTTTCAGGATCCAAGAGAAACTCCAATGCCACAACATGTTCCTTTTGCAAAACTTGTTTGTTTAACGCTTTGTTGCTACAACCGTTGCTCTAATCACATCACCGCTACTCAACTTTTCAGATCCAAGAGAAACTCCAATACCACAACAGTACCTTTTGCAAAACTTGTTAGTTTAACTGCTTTGTTGCTGCAATCGGTTGCGCTAATCACGCCATCGCTACTCAACTTTTCAAGATCCAAGAGAAACTCCAATGCCACAACAGTACCTTTTTGCGTAACTTGTTTGTTTAACTGCTTGTCAGCTGCAACCGGTTACAATGGTGTTAATAACTACTTTTCAGCATCCAATTGAAACTCTTTAATTCCTTGTTTGTTTAACTGGTTTGTTGTTCTAACTCCCAGTTGAGATGTTTTGCTAACTCCAACTTTTCAGAGTCCAATCGGAACTTTAATGGCAAAATAGGTTAGCCCGAGATCAAAGACCGAGGTCCCCATGGACCTTGTATCATCCCACAGCAGTGGCACCGGGCCAATCGTGCATCATGAATTGCCAATTGCTAATGCTCTAGAGGCTAAACTATAGGTAGAAATAGATTATGGTTCTGGACATAGAGATGAAGTTGACATGTTGAGGAAGCAAACAGCACAATCACAAGCAGTACTCAAGAAAACCATTAAATATTTGGTGGATTTCAAAATGAAGCAAGCTGAGACTGACCGCATTGTTAAGGTCTTGAAGGAAAAAAGGAAATTAAATTCCCACTTGGTAAATCATAGGTGAAATGTTTTTTCCATCATTGAATAACCTTTGTGTTGTTTGTTCATGTAAACGATCAAACCATTTGTTTTAGAGATCATGTAATAATTGTTTTTTTTTTGTTTGTAGTTTTTTAGCACAAGTCTGTATTAATTGATAAGACAATGAGACATTTCATTTTGATTGCTGCGCCAGACCTACAAATATGCCAATCGGGCTGAATGTGCATCCAACAATAATAGTAGTATAGACGGTCCTTAAGTGGCACACATCTGAAAGGGCCAAGGTGTTGTACTAGCTTCGCTAAAAAAATGATGCTCTTCTAGCAAAAAAAAAGTACAACGGCCTGGCTTATGTATGTTAGTTGATATTATTGATCCATATACTCTACAAGTTTTTATATGTCTGTTAGTTTTGTACATTATTGGTTGATTGACTCGGTATTTTAAATCTTGAGACATCGCTTGTGTACATATCTAAATGGGAGTACACATTATGCTGCGTGTGACACTTGAGTTGGACATAAAGTGGTTTCAAATATTTGAATTCACCTTAAACTGGATTCTAGCTTCTAAATTCGAGTATCGGCATTTGTAAATCATATTCATATATGACAGTGGAATACATCTTTGTGGTGCTTTTGAAGATGTATAAAAACAAATAGAATGATTTATAAAGATTCGTATAAGAATACAAAATGGATTCGAAATTAATTGCCAGGGTAAACGTGGATGCTTATTGTCCCAAAATTCAAAAGAAGCGCAAAATGTCCTCTCCCATGTCGGCTGTCTGCCAGTGTTTGGGAGATCAAAATTACTGTCTACCACTTACACGGACAATCCATCGGCCCGATTTGCACTGCTCTCAATAGGGGTAGATTAGTAACTTCAATTAGACGTGACACGACCGCCTCGAGCCCATTCGTACACGGTGGTGCCAAACGTGGGCGGTAAAACACATTTGATTCAAGCTCGTCCGAAAGACCTCTGCTCTCCCTCCATTTCCCCATTCATACACGGTGGGCGGCAAAACAAACTTGACTCAGCCGAAATTGATGTAGGCAAATATTTTCAATAGGGGTAGGTTTGTAACTTCACTCAGACGTGACACAATTACCCTACCTGTCATCCCAGTACATACACCGTGGGCGCCAATCGTGGGCGCCAAAACACCCTCTCCTCGCCCGAAATCACTCTGAGCAAATATTGGGGAGATGCGAGATTACCGTCCTATCCCCAATCGACAAGACCTCCAAATTTTATACTGGGGCTAAGTCCGTAACTTTCCCATATTTCAGATAGGCGTGTCCCAGAAACATGGTTCCCCATACCTATCCCTCCATTTTCCCATTCATACACCATCCGCTAGAACACCATCCCCACACCAGCCTCCTCCGTCCACCACCCCATCCATCGCTGCTGTCCTCCACCCCATCCATCACCACCGTCCTCCACCATGCCGTAGCGCCTACTAAGACCGTGATCGTCCAATCGCTAGAATGGACATTTTCATCCACGGCGACGGACTAGGAGCTCAGATCGCTGCCCTCCCGCTTCATCGGCGCCGCTATCCTTTTTGCCGTGGCCGCCACACGACCTTTCTCGCCCACCGCAATGGGACTTATCCTCGATGCACTCGTTTCACCGACACGCTCCAACGTATCTATAATTTTTGATTGCTCCATGCTATATTATCTACTGTTTTGGACAATATTGGGCTTTGTTTTCCACTTTTATATTATTTTGGGACTAACCTATTAACCGGAGGCCCAGCCTGTAATTGTCTGTTTTTGCCTATTTCGAGTTTCAAGAAACGGAATATCAAACGGAGTCCAAACGAAATGAAACCTTCAGAACGGATTTTCTCACCGAATATGATCCAGAGACTTGGACCCCATGTCAAGAAAGAAAGGAGGTGGGCACGCTTGTAATGGGTGCGCCCACCCCTAGGGCGCCTCCCACCCTCGTGGCCCCACCTTGCTCCACCGACGCATTTCTTCCTCCTATATATACCTACGCACTTCAAACGATCGACACGGAGCTAAAACCTAATTCCACCGCCAAGAACCTTCTGCACTCCACGAGATCCCATCTTGGGGCCTGTTTTGGAGCTCCGCCGAAGGGGAATCCACCATGGAGGGCTTCTACATCATCACCATAGCCTCCGATGAAGTCCGAGTAGTTTACCCTGACCTTCGGGTCCATAGTTAGTAGCTATATTGCTTCTTCTCTTTTGGATCTCAATACAATGTTCTCCCCCTCTCGTGGAGATCTATTTGATGTAATCTTCTTATTATGTGTGTTTGTTGAGACCGATGAATTGTGGGTTTATGATCAAGATTATCTATGAACAATATTTGAATCTTCTCTCAATTCTTTTATGTATGATTTGTTATCTTTGCAAGTCTCTTCAATTATTAGTTTGGTTTGGCCTACTAGATTGGTTTTTCTTGCAATGGGAGAAGTGCTTAGCTTTGTGTTCAATCTTATGTGTCCTTTCCCAAAGGATGAGGGGCAGCAAGGCACGATTGTATTGTTGCCATCGAGGATAACAGGTGGGTTTTTTATCATATTGCATGAATTTATCCTCTACATCATGTCATCTTGCTTACATGCTACTCTGCTTTTTTGAACTTAAGACTCTAGATGCATACCGGATAGCGGTCGATGAGTGGAGTAATAGTAGTAGATGCGCAGGATTCGGTCTACTTGTCTCTGACGTGATGCCTATATACATGATCATACCTAGATACTCTCATAACTATGCTCAATTCGCCAATTGCTCAACAGTAATTCGCTCACCCAACCGAAAATACTTATGCTCTTGAGAGAAGCCACTAGTGAAATCTATGGCCCCCGGGTCTATCTTCATCATATTAATCTTCCATCACTTTATTATTGCCTTTGCTTTTTTACTTTGCCTTTTATTTTACTTTACATCTTTATCACAAAAATACCAAAAATATTATCTATCATCTCTATCAGATCTCACTCTCGTAAGTGACCGTGAAGGGATTGACAACCCCTATTCGCGTTGGTTGTGAGGAGTTATTTGCTTTGTGTAGGTACGAGGGACTCACGCGTAGCCTCCTACTGGATTGATACCTTCATTCTCAAAAACTGAGGGAAATACTTACGCTACTTTGCTGCATCATCCTTTCCTCTTCAAGGAAATCCAACGCAGTGCTCAAGAGGTAGCATCTACCGTCATAGATCTGCTTCAACGCCACCAACAGCCATCGCACCCCTGATGCCTACACGGCGCCGCAAGAGAGGTGGTACTTCTTATCTGCTCAACTTTTGATCTCAACCAGAAAATAGATCGTAACTTGGTTACTGTATTTCTTTTCGTGTCTTAGAATTTAGT